>PVJA010003028.1:69324-99793 GCA_004027025.1 Myocastor coypus | reverse complement strand
TTTTTGAGACAGGGTCTCGCTATGCAGTTCAGGCTGGCCTTGAGCTCACTTTGGTAGCCCAGGCTGGTCTCGAACTCACACCAATCCTCCTGCCTCGGCCTCCCAAGTGTTGGGATTACAGGCATGCGCCACCATGCCTGGCTCTAATAACATGTTTAATTTTAAATTTTTTTCTGTATTTAGGACAGGGTCTACAGGGTCTCACTACATAGACAGGACTCGTAGTGTTGCTCCTGTATTCAGCCTCTCAAAGCACTGGGATGACAGGCACACACCACCTTGCCCAGTCTCAATCACCATCTCAGCTTGCCCCACAGGTGGGGCCAGCAGGAATGCCTGGGACGGAACCCTGGCCGCTGCACTCTTCCTAAGCAGGTGCTTTAGTTCACTGAGATATCAGGCCAGCCCATTTTTTCACAGACATAAATAAATATATTTTGGGGGGTCATATAACTGCTGTAGGTGAACCTTCGACTAACTATTTAACCCAGGCTGTCATTAAATTTGCTGTCCTCTTAGCTCAACCTCTCACATGTTGGGGACACACTCATGAGCCACCATACCTTCATAGACATAAATGAATAAACATGTTTGAGGGCATACTTTTGTTCTACTTATAAAATTGCCATTTCATTTATGTCAGCGTTCCCAGCTGCCTAGATAAACAGAATGCCTCACAACGAGTGATGTGCCACTTGCGGTGATCAGATGATTGTTTTGTTGTCCAAACATGTTCAGTACATTATTTGAACAAATAAGCCTGATCTTTGGATCCATAATGAAGACACAGTGGAGAATGCTGTTTAGTATATGAAGTTCTAAATGTGGAAAATATAAGAATCCCCATTTTAAAGATTCACAGCATGACCAAATTCCCAGAATTAGATGACATTAATTCCTTCCTGATTTTCAAGCAATGCAAAAATGTTTCCATTTGCAAACTCCCCTCTGGGAACATCTAATAACCAGAGCTGTACCAGCCTACCAATTCATATCTTCTCTTTCTGTTACTCTTTTGCATCGTTATCTTCTTCTGCTTCTTTTTTTTTTCTCACCAAGTCATCTCTATATCTTTCTGGTTTTTGTGCATGTCTGCGTATATATGTATATGTACATGTATATGTATGTATGTATGCACATGTGTGTGCATGCCTTTCTGGCTCATTTTGTTTCCATTTTCTTTACTACCCTCTCTTTATTCCTTAAATTATCTCAATTATTTGGAGTACCCCATGCTCTGACTTGCTTTTCACTTCCAACCTGCTGTTCTCTAACTTCCATCTCTCATATAGTGCCTCTGTGTTTATACCCTCACTGGGCTGTGTTTATAAATGCCCTCATCCTATATAAGTAATATCCTTGTCCATATTTAATAATATTAAAGGTATCTAAGCCAAGTTTCAGTGATTACTATCATCCATGCACATATCAGCATCATAAACATAGATAGTCACATGGCCATAGATTTCTGTTAAATGTGATTGATATTTCACAAGGATCTCCTACTCTGATCACAATTCTGTATGACAGAGAATGAGCGCTTTGATCTTTATTAGAGAAAGACCCACCATATTTTCTTAGCTCCTTAACAATATCCATAATACCACTTTGCACCCATCCTTTTGCCCAGCTCAGCCTGATGCAGTGACCAGCCTCTCACAGTGCTCAATGCCCAATGGAAAAGCCTATCGATCCTATCCTCACAGTGTCCCAGCTATGCCATCCCCTCTGCTTCTCCCTGACTGCTCAGATGCTACAGAGCCTGCTCACAAACTGTATCATTGCTTTTTTTATTTGATAAAGATAATTTTAGGCTTCTAGACAACAGACTAGTAGTGCTCATGCCAGGTTCTCTTTGCTGACTCATGGAGCAGCTCATTTTGGGCACTAAATGCAGCAGGGACTCTTGTACTGATGCAACTTTCTCCAGGACCTACCTGTAAGAGTTTGAAGTAGAACTCCCCAAAAGGAGCAAATAAATGTACACTGCCAAGTATTTCACTAACGGACATGAAAGATGGAAAGTAGCAGGTGGGAAAATTCTCTTTGACCTTGTGCAGCTGTTCTGAGTGAAGTCTTATGATTCCATACTGTCTCTTGAAAGAACACAATCTGTAGGGTTGAAACTGAGCTGTGCTTCCTGATTGAGCTCTGGCATTCTCCCTTCTTTTGGCTTCCTCTCTCTCTTCACCCTGTCTTTTCTTCAGTCTTACCTTATGCATTTCCAGTCTCCTTACAATATTTTCTCTTTGCAGCAAATTATACAAGAAAGTCACCATGAAGTTTCAGTTCCTAATACCAGTGGTTGCCACAAGACCAAGCCATGCCAGCCTCAGTCCATCTCCATTATTTTTCAGTTTCCAAAAATGTGCTTAGAGAAATATGACCCAAACATTCATAATAAATGGCAAAAATTAAACAAATACCTAAGTACAAATGAGAAAGAGACAGTGACAGAGAGACAGAGACAGAGAGATAATTGTTTGAGTTTCAGTCTTCCTAAGTCCCAGTTTCGTATCTTTTCTCCTATTTAGTTGAGTTCTGAAGGTTTCCTGCAATAAATCTCTCTATTAGCTTGCACTATCTAATTATCTGTTGGGCACTTTCAGACAAATGTAATTTATGTTTTCTCTATTCTAAATCTTAGATAAATTTTTAATGTATTTAGTACAGGGTCTAAAGGATCTCCCTACATATATCAGACTCATAGTGAATTCTCCTGTTTTCAGTTTCTCAAGTGCTGGGATTATAGGTGCATGCCGCCACTACCAGTCTTAATCTCCATCTCAGCATGCCCTGAGGGTAGGACCGGCACTGTAAACCAGGGATCAAATTCAGTCCCTGCATCTGCTTAAGCAGGCAGTTTAATCCACTGAGCTATCAAGCTGGTCCGTCAGATAAATCTCGGAAAATGAAAAAAGATATGCACTGCGGATTGTAGATATCAACAGTGATTAATTTCAATTTTAGTTTATATGGCTTCCAAACATGCAGAACTCCACTTCCCCTTAAGTTTTGTACAGTTCTGAACATCTTGTTTGAAAAACCTTCATGTATTTTTTGGACAGTACACCTTCTTTACCTTATTTACTGTAATTTTGTCAATTGTACTGTATAGTATAGTAATCTACTGTTCCTCTATTATCCATTACATTATTGCATGGAAGAGTTATTCAAATAAAAGCAACAATATCAAGAAAGCAAAAATGAAAATAAAACTTGAAAAGTGAGCAAAATGAGATATTAATCTTTGAAATTATTTTTTCAAACCAGAATTGGAATTCAGCTAATTGATGTTACCATCTCTGAGTCACAATTTTCTTCAGAATAATCCAACAATTAAATGAAGTAAGTTACTGCATAAAGTGCATAATGCCTGAAATATAGTGTGCAAACAGAACAAGTTATGGGTCATATATTTACAAATGTAAGTAGCAGACATAAAGTGATGAATTGTGCATTTTCTCATTAGATTGTATGAGATTTGCCTCTTTTAGCAAGAATTCTTTGTGCCTCACAAGAAATAAATTATGGAGATGATGAATAAATTAGCTTTTTTAAACCATTATATTTTGCATAAATAGATAGTTACATATATGAAATTATTGCACTGAAATATAGATAGATAGATAGATAGATAGATAGATAGATAGATAGATATAATTTCAAAACATTATTAACTAAAACCCATTTACCTAGAGAGAAAACATTTTCTCAAGCTTTCACAGAGAACAAACTGGTCAAGTAATGGCCGTGACTCATCCAGATTGCTGACATTGACAACTATTCTACAAAGCACTGTACATGATCCCAAAGTAAATCCTGAGGGCATTTACTGACTGACCTTGAGAGATACAAAAGTTACATGTTCTGTTATATAGGTTTTGCCTTAACTTGGCCTTAACCATCCAGCAGAAATGTTTAACCATGAGGCACAAAAAACAAAGCCAGGGGCCCGGCGGGATGGCTCTGCGGTCTAAAGCGCCTGCTTGGGAAAGCTTGGGAGGCTTCAGGGACTGTGGTTCGATCCCCGGCACCACATGCTGCGCCAGCCCTGCTCTTGGGGCGGGCTGAGCCGGCCATAAAAATGAGTGCATAAACAAAGGTTCTGAAACAAGAAAAAATAAATAAATAAATAAATAAATTAATTAATTAATTAATTTTAAAAAAAAACAAAGCCAGATAAGTATGCTGAACTGTGAAAGGCTTAAGTCAACAGTTTCCATCATTGCCAGTTTTGTCAATAACCCGCCGTGATTATGGAACATTGGATTATGTATACAACTACTTTCTTTTAGTTCAATGCAAAAAAATTTTTTGTACCAATAATGGTTAGAAAACTTATCAAGTCTGCACCCTGTGCTCTGTATAACTACTAGGACAACAATATGCATTGTATCAAATACTGAAAATGTACTACTAATGTGTTTTGAAACTGTCACATTGTTATTTCTTATTAAATGTAATAAAAAAGTAAATAATTCTTCTTAGCAAGATAAAATAATCCTGCCTACAATAAAAACGCAGTGATAAAACCCTTGCCAGAAACAAAAAACATTTGCCCTATTTAATGTTTTTGCCAGTTATGTTTAGGCTAAGCTTCTGAAATATCTCACTCATCACATCAACTTTATTTTGTCTACTCTCCTACACTGCCTTTATTTATATATTTTAATGCCAAAAGCCTACTTCAGGTACATGGTAGCACCTGGATACAAGTAACATCTGGACGAAAGTTATGGATCTATTTCTAGTTTTGCACCTGTAATTCAGTCAGATGACTTTGCCCAGGCTTTTGTGGCTTTTCTTTCACATGACATCTCTCATCTGACTCTGTGACACAATCTTGTATATCTATCTATCTATCTATCTATCTATCTATCTATCTATCTATCTGTCTGCCTGTCTATCTCATTGTATTCCACATTTTCTGACCCATACAGAATTTCATTAAGGATGCTTTTGCAGAAAGTTACTTAGTTTCTTTAAAATACATGTATTTTTTATTTGGTACAGGGTCTCACTACACAACTTGGACTCATAGTGATCCTTCTGTTTTCAGCCTCCCAAGCACTGTGATTACACGCATGTGTCATGCCTGATCTTGATCTGGTCTCAGTGTCTGGCTTGGCACATCCAGGAAAAGGCCAACATAGCATGAGTTACCAGGGATTGAACTCTGCTCTTCTTGTTTGCCTAGGCAGGTGCTTAGACCACTGAACTATTTCCATGGTCCTAGTTATTTAATTTCTTATGGGGAATGAGCAGAGCTCAAAGGTCATGGCCTAGACTAGGATACTGAGAACCTGTGGTAGGAAACCAGTCTCAACTGCTGCCACTTGGAGAGAAAGGAAGCAAAGGAGACTGGAGGGAGTCTACAGAACCAGGGGCAGCCAGAATTTGCATCAGTCTAGGAGACAGAGTAGCAAATTAGAGCTGAGCATTATCACTGGCAGAAGTCACCCTGTCTACTTAGTTTAATAAAGCCCCAATGAAAGCAGCTAGAGGTGGAACACAAGGTCTAGAAACCTCATTAGCCTAGGAGGGATCTTAGATTTTCCTTTTCTGTAAGCAGAGAAGAGGTTGTAAAGACCGTGAGATTCTTTCAACGGAACTTTCCTTCATAAGGAAAAGGTTAGAAAAACAGATTAAGTTTTCTTTATGATACATAGAGCAATGACGAACATCACCCTACTAGCCAAAGGTGAAACTGAGCTATCAACATTCAGGAAAATTTTATTACAACTTAAATTGGGAACATACTAGAAAGCAAAATGATTTTAAACAAAATTTATATCTGGTAATCTGAGCAACTGTTTGAAGATAACATTGTGTAATATAGCAGCCATGGTTGAAGTCTATTATTTTCTTAAGTGAAGTCTTGTATCATTTTAATACTGTTTTTAATCACTTTGTTATATTCTTTACAAATAAAAAAGGAAAGAGAAATTTTCATCAGTTACTAGATCAAAACCCAGGATATACCAATTCCAGTCTGATTTATAGCATCAGGGCTGTTAATGAATATCATGACTTATATAGCTCAGACTTTTAGAATAATGTCTTATTGATATTCATTCTAGAATTGAGAAAAAAATTCCATCAATTTCTACCTTCATTCAAGTCCTTTCCAAAAATTGCTGTATGCTGATCTAAAGTTTCAGACTTTAGAAAATGATAGCTAAATTGTGTTTTAGGATAACTCATTACTAAGTAAAAAACTAAGTTTATATAAAAACACACCACTTTAAAATTCATATATATGATAGTAGATGTTCATGAAAAAATGTGGCTTAACATCTACATTTTGTTGACAACAGATTATTGAAAATGATAGAATTATACCGACTTCATTTTATAGGATCCATATTTTATTCAGCATTTCTCAGTATTCCCTGGGAACAATTATAATTAGCATCAGGAAATGAATAGATACACTTTGGCCAACAATAGAACTTAGCTTTCTGCCTCTAGAAACCAAGGCAACCATGACACGTGATCCAAAGAAATAGTGTAACACCCCAATTCAATCAATCAACATAAACCCTGTGGGTGGGAACACTTGTGTGTGTAGAAACTGCACATTGGTGAACAGTATCTGGTATGTTGAAAACACATTTAGACTACAAGGCACTTAAGAAACAAGTGAATATAACCTGTTAACTGCTAATAAAAACACAAAAATCACTGCCTCCATTTTAACAATGATCAGTTCACCTAAGCACAAAACAGTGTCATCTGCAATGAACTGTATTCAATTTAAGAAGTTTAAATCTTACAATATTAGGACAGAAATCTTCACCTCTGATTTTTACAGATTTGTGTATATGGACCATGCCTTTTGATAATTGTAGATCCACATGATATAGGCATTACTACCCAAGGTATAGTTATCCTTAGTAGTTAATGAAACTAAATTTTCTGCAGCTAGGACCCAATAAAGGGATCAGATTCTATTGTTTCTGGATTTAAAAAGAGAGGTTTTCTAAAACAGAACTGCAGCTCTGGGTAACTGCGACTGTCTGGGATAGATGACCAACAGGAAACAATGTTAACTTCTTAACACTTGGCTAAGTTCACTTGATTCGATTGAAACGCTGTGCATGTGCTCTTAGCAGATCAAAATCTAGAACAAACAATAACTGTTGCATTGTTGTTCATCCCTTAATATATTTCAGGTAAATAGATTAGGGAAAATTGAACCCAAACATCTATAGCTGCAACAGCAGAACTCATAATCTGCTTTTATGATGGATAGACAAATACATATTCTAATACCTCTTATTTTCTGTCTCCTTACTGCCCTTTTAAGTATTTAGCAATCATGAGCATACACTTTGACTGACTTTCTAAAAAATACCCAGTTATGCGACTATGTATAGTGCTTGTCTTTCAGCATTTGACCTTAACATAGTGTCTTTCACTTTCATCTATCTTGTTATGAATATAGCATATTATTCTATTTATGAATAATGAATATTTTATTCTGTATGTATGCCACATTTTCCTTTTCTGGACACATAGTATTTGGACATCATTGTGTGGGAACATTATAGTAATTACATACATGCAGACAATGTACAGTAAGTACATTGTAGATCTGCACCTATAAATTCTTACGTTTGATGTGAAATTTATATTCTTCCTTTCAAATAATTTGAAATATATAGTATATTGCTTTAACTATTTTTTTTATCTCACTGTGATACAGAAAGCCAAAATAAATTCCTCCTTTGTATTTGTTCTTTGGTGCCCCATGGAATTTCTTTCATACCCCAACCCCTCCTGCCACTCTTAGGCTCTGTTCCTTGAAACTGGCTTTAGTTTCCACAAATCAGTAGTACATAAAGCACATTTTCGTCATCCGTTCATCTGCTGATTGACCATTATGCTGATTGGGTGTCTCAGCTTACTGTGAATAGTCTATCCACAAACATGATCTGCAAGCTTGAGATGACTGAGATGTTCCCAAGGCTAGGATTGTCATTGTTGTCATTGTCCCTGCTAGTGGAAGTTTTGGAACACTCCTGCTCGCTCTTCCTCCATTTTTTTTTTTTTTTTTTTTTTTTTTTTGTCTTTTAGTTGTGCCCAGGATCAAACTCAGAACCTTGTACTTGCCAGCCAAGCACTTATTCCATTGAGCTAACTCCCTGGCCGCTCACTTTCCTTCTTGAAAAGAGAAGTCTAACCCCAGGGTGGGGAATCAGGATTGCAGTTGGCATGATACTTTGATCTTTATATGCTGCTGTCCCAGACCTCAGCCTGGTAAGCCTCTAATCTCTCTCTTGCTCACCATCATTCCTCTCAGAGCACAGCTAGCCACCTGTTCCTGTGGTTCTTCTTAGTGGAGAAGGAAGTCAGAACTAAGTATCTCTGTTGGGCCATTTAGGCATTACATCTTTGCCATTTCAAAATGTATTTCAGTGTATTAACATTTTTTAAAATCATTTTTATTTGTTTTGGGAAAGGCTTTCACTATGTAGTGAAGATTGGCCTCCAATTCACTATTTAGCCCAGGAAGATCTTGCTTGCTTGAAATCACAGAGATCCTCCTGCCTCAGACTCAAGAGTGCTGGGATTACAGGTATGCACCATTACACCTAGCTTGTACAGGTTAGTATATTTACTTTATTAAACAACACCACTGTCTATCGCTACAACTTTTTTTTCCTCTTGAGAAACAGAAACTCCATTTGTATGAAGCAGCAAGTATAGCAATATATCCACAACTCATAATTGTCCTTCCTTCCTATTTCAATAGAAGAGCTTTTGCTCCTATCCCAGCTGTAATCAACAATTCTGTTGATTTATTACCTTGTTATCTAAATAAAGATATTTCTTTTGCAAGTTTTCTTTAGTTTCTCTCTCTTCTTTCTTTTGCTGAATCATCTTCCTAGGTGTTGGGCAGGCATGGCCCCAAAGAAAGAAAATGTTCTTTTCTGGTTTATTTCTTACCTTTCCCTCCAGCTTGGGCCTCTTCTTAGGAAAGCATTTTCCTCATTGCAGCTTCTAGATTCCTCTCTGCTCCTACCCCACCATGAAAATCTCCCGCTGAATATGAGCTTACATAGGCAGAAGCACTAGTGAGGAATTAATAAGGTAGAGACCTCTCTTTACTTCCACCCACTTCCTCATCATTTTATTTTTCGTCTGTTCCTCAAAAAATAAAAATTTCTATTCGTACATCATCAAATTCTGGTTTACTCCTTGCACAATACTAGTTACCTATCTTTACTATTATTTATCTCAAAAATATTTTTTCTCCCACATTTATATAAAGCAAACACCCTTCCTCACGACTATTACAAAGTTTGTAACAAGAAGTGCTCAGAAGTCTAGGTTCTTCTTTCTCCACTCCAACTACCCGAAAAATAAATAAATAAAAGTTCTTTTCTGCTTTATTGATTACCTTCCCCACAGAACATTTTTTATCAAAGACAATGAC
Source organism: Myocastor coypus (assembly GCA_004027025.1). Lineage (NCBI taxonomy): Eukaryota > Metazoa > Chordata > Mammalia > Rodentia > Myocastoridae > Myocastor > Myocastor coypus. The sequence continues at coordinate 90,348 of PVJA010003028.1, read as the reverse complement.
AATACCAGTCTTTACAAATTTAACAGTCCATTTTTATTTCACTTTCTCTGCACCCCAACCAGCCATTTCTCATGCTGGGTGTATCTTCTTATGCTCTTGAGACGCCACTCTTCTAGCTTTCTTCTCATTTTCTATATAATTTGTTCATTGGATATTTGTTCCACATGCAAACTTACTACTTTTTTCCAGATAATGTTCATCCTTAGTACATGTTAGTACTGCATAATGTTTACATCCCCTGTGTGGGTTGGTGCATGGACACAACACATTCTAATTTCTTTCTCCATCCCCTTTCTCTGCTCTCCCTTCCCACTCCATCCACCACTTGATCTTCTTCTCTAAGTTCTCCCATCTCTTTCCTTTGGTGACATTAGTTTATGTATCATCTGTAAGCATCCCAAATCATGATGTTCTGTCCTGGACTCCACCTTGAACTCCAGTGTTCTACCAGCTGTGCCCTTGGTCATGCCCCCTCAATAGCACCTTACACATTATAAAAATTGCTGTTGCTTAGTTTCTTCTGTTTCAGTTAATGACACCATTAGCTACCTAGTTGGTTAGATCAAAAACAGGACTCTTTGGGAATCTTTTCTTTCCATCATCCCATACAAATTGATCAACAGATACACAGAGCACTTCCAAAATGGTGTCTTGGAACATAGCTGTTTCTAACATTACCACTGTAAAACCCTCACCAGAAGCTCTTGAGTTCACTGTTATCTCTTTCCCCTGAACTGTGGAATTATTATCTTGTCTTCATGCTCTGTCCCTGTCTTCTACATTCTCCTTGAAGCAGTAAGTCATAACACCTCAAAACAAAACTGAAACAAGACATTCACTGTCTCAAATAGGGCCATGGCTTCTTCACACTGCTTTGGACATGAAGTTAAAACTCCCTACCAGTTTTAGAAGGGCCTCTCTGTTCTTATCCCTGCCTAAAGTCTGCTGCGTCTTTCTTAGAACTTACCACCAGTCATTTCTAGTCATAACGACCTATTTTCTGGGTCTTGAATATGCCAAGGCAATTTGATTCTTGGATTAGCTTCTGCTCAACATGTGCCTTTTGTATCTTATGCAGCCACCTCCTGATATAACTTAAATCAACCTACAAAAGTTTCATTCTCATCATGCCTCTTTCATCAAGCCTTTCCTTAAGTCAAATGCAGTCTACCAAACTACAGTAAACTTCTTCTAAAGGTGGTCCCAAAGGAGAGCCAATGTACCTCTTGTCACTGAAGTAGCATGGAATAAAGATGGGTAGAAAGGAAATGAGGAAAGCCATAATTTTGAAGATGTACTATGAAGAAAAAGAGTAGTTTCAAGACAGAGAAAATTTTCAACTTTTGTCTTTCCAGGAAAATCATTCCAAAAATACCTCTGATAAGTTTCAAATCTGGGTCTATATTTTTCATCTGTAATTGTTGTCCTTCCTATGAATCCCCATCCTCAAAACTGTCTCTTGGTTGGCAGATGATTTTACTTTTGAGCCTATGAAGATGCTATGCATTCTAATAGATCCTATCAAGTGGGAACAACCTATGAGTTAGGGATCACACATATGGACATATGCAGACTATTGCCTCTCTAGTTAGGATTTGTAGCTTTTTGGGTTTTTTAGTATTATTATTATTTATTTAGTTCTGTAGTTAGGACAGGATCTACAGGGTCTCATGGCATAGACTGACTCATAGGGATTCTCCGGTTTTCAGCCTCCTAAGCTCTGAGATTACAGGTCTGCACCACCATGCCCACTATCAATCAATCACTCTCTAAGCGCGCCCCAGGGGCGGGCCCAAGTTACAGCACTACTGCAGCTGGGGCTGGGCTCTGCCAAAGCAGATTCTTCAGTCCACTGAGGTATCCGGCCGGCCTGGATTTGCACATTTTTAAACCTCTTCATTTCTCTTCAAACTCACACTGTATAGTCCTCTTGAGAACTTTTTAGTCTTCCTAAGGGTTCACATCTTCTTAAACCCTTTTATGCTTCTCAGTGATTTTTCTTTTTTCCCTGATAGGTATCAGCAAATCTACAAGCGATGTTGTGATATTGTGAATCGAGGTTGCCATCTCCTTTATGAGAGACCTCATACCCTATCAGATGATAACAAGGTACATGAAAAATTCACTACAATATTAGACTTTGAAAAATTGTTATGTGTTATAGCTATGTGTTCACCTTTCACATCTAGAACTGTTTTCTGGATCAGCAAGTAGCATCTTTTGTCTAAATACTTTTTAGTGATTTTAAAAATAGATAATAGACTTTTTCATTCTTATGGTTTTTCTCTCTAATTTTATAAGATAAAAAGTACAAAGCATACAATTCAATTTAACAACATTGTATATTTTTGAAAACCCAAAGCAGATTGTGAGTTGTTTTCTTTTTATTTTGTTTTTTTCATTTAAAAATCTATGTCAGGGCCAACCAGACACCTCAGCTGACTAAAGCTCCTGCCTTGGCAAATCGCAGTGGCCAGGGATCAATCTCCAGCCTGCCGTGTCATCCCTGCCCGAGGGGCCCAATGACATGGTGATTGAGACAGGACCTGGTAGCCTGCTCCTATAACCCCAGAACTTGAGAAGCTAAAAACAGGAGGAACAGTATTAGTCTGATCTATTTAGTGAGACCCTGTACACCCTGTACACTCTGTAGACCCTGTCCTAAATTCATAAAAAAACTATATAAAAATTTTATTTCCACAAAAACATTTCCCTTTGTTTTCACACAATGAAGAGAAAATATTAAGAAATAATATATGATGGCAATCACAATTAATGTAAGCCATAAAGTAAGTGGAAATTGTACAACATATTAAAATATAAATATATACATATATGGTAGAAAATATATTAGTTACAATTTAGATAAGGATTATAATAATAGTATCTGGAAGTCTTTTTAATCTGGAAAATTTACCTGAGATGATAATTTCTTCAAATACTTATTTCCTTAGCAAAATAGAACACAAACGAATCAAAGATAAAATGCTAATATTGCCACACTTTCAGAGTAGTTTTAAGGACTTTAAACTCTTTAAAAATGCTTAATATTTTGGAAATGTTGAATTTTTGAAGACATTGAATGCAGCCGCCTACCACTAAGATACTTGCTTTATATGTAAACTTAATCATTTGACCTTTTGGTTGGACGTAATATTTCTATACATTTTAGAAACGATTTCTGCATATTTACTCAGGGGAAAGAACAAGAGTTTCTTTCCTTTTTCCCAAGAAAAAACACAGGAAAGAGAAGTTCTATCATATTTCAATCTCTCCTTGTCGCAGTTAGCAGTGCATGAAAGGTGAGCATGTGCACTCCAGTATGCCTTTCAAATTTTAGGAAAATTTAGAACTCCTCCAAAATCTGCCGTACTTGACTGCTGTGCACTGTTTTGAGTGATTTGCTCCTTAAATTGAGCGTAAACGTACTAAGCTGAGAATCAGAGGAAGCTAGGTGGGTGTGCTCCATTCGTAGTACTCCGTACAAAACCCAATGGAGTTCAGATGAAGCAGAGGAGGAACGATCCTGCCTGCACACCTGGAGTGTCGGATTTAATTCCCCAGCACGGAACAGGGAGAAGCTATTTTTTTTCCTTCTGGTGATTAAGTGTGTCTTCTTATTGATCCGTGAGGAAACAGCTACATTAACTTGTAAGTCTTGTGCACAGCAGGCCCTGAATTGTAGGGACAATCAACATTTCAAGCGTTTCCTTTAGTAAGTTAGATAGATTAGACTTTTATTACTGAGAGTCTGGAAAGACAATAAGGAGATTCTTATGTGGTGCACATCAATCTGTAATCTGTTTGAACTGAAACATGCTTTCTCCAAAAATAATGCACAGCGATTTAGGAGGAAGTAAATGTCTATTCTCATGACTTTGTTGATCTTTGAAACTATCATTATCAGCGATAATTGATAATGAATAAATAAGTACCTTGGGTTACCAATGAAGTTTGATTTTGCAAAATGAAATTATTCTTTTCTCAGTCTTGATGAAACCTATTACTCTGGTTTACACATAAAACCCCTTTCAAAGTTTCATGTGCCTAGACATGGGATTTTCAAAAGGGGAATGGGTCTTGAAGCCTCCCTATGCATCAGAGAATTAATTCATTGATGAGTTTTCCATTAAGAAGGCATGCCTAAGGCTGGTGGGATGGCTCAGCGGTCTAAAGCGCCTGCTTAGGAAACAGGCAGCCGCAGGGACAGAGGTTCGATCCCAGGCACCACATGCTGCACCAGCCCCACCCTCAGGGCAGGCTGAGAAGGCCATTAAAGAAGAAGAAGAAGAAGAAGAAGAAGAAGAAGAAGAAGAAGAAGAAGAAGAAGAAGAAGAAGAAGAAGAAGAAGAAGAAGAAGAAGAAGAAGAAGAAGAAGAAGAAGAAGAAGAAGACACACCTAGTTGCCCTACCATCTTTCTTTACTGTAATGTTTCTACTTCTGAATCGCCTGGCCCTTAATTGAAAGTCATGAAACCCTAACTAACAAGTGAATCCTCCTCCATTTGTGAAGGAAACCTACTGAGCAGAGCCATCATCAGAGAGAGGCTGTGTGGGCCACAGCTAGCAAAGCCATAGGGATGAAACGGAATGGAGCTATGGAATTTAATAATTGCTCTTCTGAGCTGTTTGTGCTTGGGTCTTATTCTCCTTTTCCCCCTATTCTTTCACTTTGGGATGCGTATGTTTGGCCTATACAGCCACGTATTGTAAAGATATATGGCTCTTTGAAGTGATTGGATTATGTCGCATTGCACTCATCATGCACAAATCCAAGGAGTGCATGGCTAGCTACTCTGGTAGGAAGTGAAGTTTAGTGCAATGACTAGGCCAGCCTCTAACTAGGGGATCTCACACTCTGCTTATTCCTTGCCTCTGTGTATGGCTTCTACCAAGGGAAAAGTGTCCCTCTGTCGTGCTTCTTGGTCACTGTGGTTTTGCCTTGGAGCTATTCACTTATGGATTGAAATCTATGGAGCCAGGAGCCAATATATCCTTCCTGCTTGGAGTCGTTGAAGCCAAGCATTTTGTCCTTCACTGGAGAAGTGACCAATAGAGTCCTTCGAGCAGTCGATGAACAGTGAAGCCTACTCATCAGGTGACCCTTACTCACCTGACACATGGTACTGGCTGATATTCTCTGCCTCTGCATAACTTATTGTAAGCATGAAGGCAGACATATTTGTCCATAAGCTTGGCCTTGGAGGTAGATTTGATGAGATAAGCTAAAGGATTTTAAATGTTACTATTTAAATGGAATGTGTATGCATCTGTTTAATATTAGAAAAATTATACTGTCTAACCATAGAGCCCTAGAGCAAGGGTTCTTAGCTTTCTAGCCCAAATAGAAAATTCAGTCCTCAGTGTCAGGGGAGCCTGCTGTTCATACTCAGCGATGACTTCTGTCAGAGTATATATTTTCTCACACCTTCATATTTATTTGCATGTCATGATTGTTTTGATACTCAGCTGACAAACTGTAGCAAATAACTGACATGAGCAAATGCTAAGACATATCCAGAGCAAAATAATATAATTGAATACATTACCATTTTAAATAGTCTGGCTCACTCTTGAGTGCTAGGATTTTGTTATTTTCCCATTTGCCACATTTGATTAACTGGATGTAGTTTTGCATACGTGCTATTTCAGGTTAAGTGCAGGCCTACCTACGTAGCAAAATTCAGTTTCTATGACTTGAGAATGTACTTCACATTCCTTTCATCCTCTAGCTTCAGAATTAAAGAAAGTCAACAAATATGTGAACTAAAATCTACTTTGATCAAATTTTGGAAGTCCTATTTCATAAAATATTAATTATGGAAATAAATATGTTCAGACCTTCTTACTCATAGAAATTGTTTGGAAATGGAACACAGACTAATAGTTTATTTACTGCTATCAGAATAGAATGCAAGGTCCTGTGAAATAGCTCAGTGGACTGAGCACCTTCTTAGGTGAGCACAGGGACCAGGGTTTGATCACCAGAACCACACGCAATGCTGGCCCAACCCTCAGGGTGCACTGAGAATGACAGTGTGACTGGACATGGTGGCGCATACCAGTAATCCCAGCGCTGGGGGAGGATGAAGACAGGGAATCACTAGAAGTCCGAGTTGCATAGTGAGACCCTGTACCAAATACATAAAAAATAAGTAAATAAAATAAATCAGAATAGAGTGGGATTATTAAAATAAAATTTTACTAAAGGCAAAAGATTATTCATTAGGGAATGTGGCATTAAAATTAACGTTTAAAAGTTGGTCCTAAACATGACTGTTCATTCAGAAACATGGGAAACTAAATTTAATTTTGTCAAAGTCTCAAAATCTTATAAAATATTGATTCTCCTTTATCTGTAATTGATAGCTCTTACTTTTCTTTTCTTTTTCTTTTTTTGTGCTTGCCATCATAGGTCCTTGATAATTTATAATTCTTTCCTCCTCCGAAATTTCCTGAAAAAAAAAAAAAGAAATGTAGATTTTAATGAAATAGAAAATGAGGAACTAGAGATAAACCTAAAAAAACCCTGTGTGTGTGTCTGTGTGTGTGTGTGTGTGTGTGTGTGTGTGTGTGTGTGTGATCACAGGGACTCTGGCACTTGCTCTTTCTGGGATCCTTGTTGGCTGAATGTAGGAGTTTAAGTGATCTTTTCAAAGGTAGTTTTGCCTGGGATCAGTATTTCTAAGAAGTAGGGACTATTGCTAAAATACTAGCTTTTTATTTTTCAAATAACTTCCTAAATTAAGAGGCAAGTCCTAATAAAGAAACACAATAGTTGTCATAAAGGTTTACATAGCAGGTTTGCAAATCAAGATGCTGCCAGCAGCAACAGAAAATATTACTTTCTGTGTATTTAAAATTCATGAAATGATGGAAAAATTAAATAGAAACATAAATCAAATAGCAGATAGACATAGTTTAAGCCTATATTCTATTTAATTTTATTCCTTTTAACATTTAAGCAAAATTATAATGGCCAGCCTTTATAAAGTTATTGCAAACTGGCATCTTTCTACACAATTTGTAAGAAAAATTTTTCTTGTAAAAATCTCAATCTCTGGGAGTTTGGGAAGAGTACGGATTACTAGAAATGCTCTGAGGCTCGAATGTAACACATGGGGATCTCAAGGGCACCTGTTTTAAATGCAGATTCTGCTGTAACTTAGTTAATGTTCAGTACTGGAATCTCAGTTTACTACCGCAGGCAATTCTATTGTAAAATATTCTTAAGCTACACTTTGAAATACCTTTTTTTTTTTTTCCTAACTGGACAGAGAAATAGGCTACCCATCAGGACTTTTCCTTATTTAACATTGACAGCGTAACTGAATTCTAGATGGTAGAAAGAAGCGGTGGGGGCTCACATATCTCCAAGATTCACTCTCATTTAAATCACACAGGGATATAGTAAAATGCAAAATCATGAACTTGGTCCATAAAGGGGCTTGACCTTCTGTATTTCAAGCTAAACGCTGGTTGTTCTGGCAATGCAGTTTGAGTCGCAAATGAAACATATAACTCACAGTTCTGCCCTTAAGTTTAATTGCATCTTCCACTGTACCTGTCGGAGGATTCAGTGAACACTCTAATTCTCCAGCCCTGGTGACTAAGCTACTTATTAACCAGATAGAACCTTTTCTTCTAATTCCCAATGCAGCTGATCAACATAAGTTTATGAGATAAAGGAGAAAAAAATTCTGTGTTTTGTTGAAAAGTCAGATTTGGGGGCAATTTTTTAACAGCTTACTTTCACCAACAGAAAATTTGACATTGGGACAATATGTTATTTTGGTGAAATAGATGGAATTCACTATTGGCTTAGAATTTCAGTCCCATAAGACAAAGAAACTGATATTAAATGCTGCAAAGCTGGGGACTCTACCTATATAATAATATACTGGCTAAATCTGTTTTCTGCAATAAGAGAACAAACTATACCTTAACTGAACCAATTGATCATGAATGCTTACAAAGTATGAGACAAACATTTATTTAAAAATAATTCAAAATATTTGTGTATCACTACAAGAATATTATATACTTACACCTGATTTCAAAACTTAGAAACAATTATAAACTTACAAAATAGTTGTAAGTACATGATGAATCCCTAATATGAAAATCTGAAATTCAGATGTTTTGGCTGAGACATTTTGTTCACCAATAGGATGCCTAAAAAAGAGAACTCCAGCTGTCTTTATGTGACCAGTCACAGGCAAAAACACAGGTGCATTAGCATACATTAATCTTTTAAGCTATATATGTATGACATACACAAGACTTAAGTAAAGTTCACATTTACACTTGAATGCTCTCTTAATGATATCCTATTATATAGTCAAATATTCTAAAAATCCAAAAAGATTTCAAAATCTGATATACGCCTGACCTCAAGAATTTGCCCAAGGAATGTTCAACCTATAATTTTTTCTCTGCAGGAATAATTATTTTTTGAGGACTATGAATTGCATACTTGCTATTTCATCACCCCCAAATACTGTAGTATCAATTTTTCTACAAGACCATCCTACATAGCCATAAGCTAGTCTTCAAAAACTTGGAAGTTAATATTCATGTACAGCTATCTATAGTTGTTTACTTTTCATTTCTCTAATGAAATAATTGAGCTGGATATTTTAAAAGATGATTTTGATCACAGTTCTGATCCAAATGTGAAGGAGGAGAAGGATTATGTAAGCCAGACAGAGAGTAAGGGTTCCCAGTATTCCTGGCTGAGGCATGCTGGCCTCACCTTGAATGTGAAGATGAACTATTGATGTCTAAGCCAATTTAACAAATTTTAAAAGTGAGGTGGCAGCTGTGACAACAGAGCAGATAAGGCCATCTCATGCTAGGATCCTCTGTGGAGGAGACGTTCTGTGTATCCCACTCAGGACCTCGCATGCAAAGCCGGCCTCCAGCTGCCCCACCCCCATTCATGTGGCATTTCTCCCTTCCTTACCGCGTTTCCTCCTCGCGTCCCAAGCTGTCCCCTTCTCACCCTCACACCTCCTCTCAGCGTGTACTCTGACATCTCATAGACTTCTACCCTGACCTGTGGAGGCCTCTCCCACTGACGATGGTTCCTGTATACAACCCCGCTACCCCCATCCACCCCAACCCTGGCAAAGTGGTGCCACTCAGGGGACATCCTCCTCACTCCACTTGGCCACTGGGAAGACTATCTGAGATGACACTATCCTCACTCTGCTTGAGTGCTGACAACAGGATCTGGTCACCTTCACTGCGTCGCCCCTGGAGTAAAGGCTGATCTTCAGAAAATTAGTATATTCATAAACGAACAGAAAAGAGGAGAAAAGAAAAGGAAACCCAGGGACTTAATGATGTCTTTCCCCTCCACCATCACCAACATAGGTTACATCATGATAAAAACAAGAAATAAATGTCAGCTGAGATAATTTCCCAATATTTTAGAGTTGCATGTTAGTGTAAAGCTTAACTAGTGGTTCTCCTTGGGATTCATCGAAAATATATGTTATTCTAAACCAAATTACTCATTCTTATATGCCAAGTTTACTTCCTGGATGGCCCTCATCTTATTAAATAATAAAATTACTTATCCAGGCTTCAAAGTCTTCAATCTAATTTTTACCCTTTCCTTTGATAATATATACGTGAAGCACATGAGCAAATCTTTGCTAAAAATATTTCCATCTTTATTATTTCTTGCTACTCACATTGACAGACATTCTTTTGCTGTTTCTTGCCCAATCACAGTAACACTGTTCTCTTTGCCCTGTTTTGAAGGGATCCCTAAACTTTCTATTGAAAATTTAATCTCCACTAAACTAGCTTTGAGAATTAGGAACTTGAGAAGGTTATTAGGTCCTGAGAGTTCTTCCTCTGAACATAGAGGCACATCCTTATTATGTAAACGGGGTCCTCACCTCAGGAGGGGCATCTTCCTTAGCGACGTTTCCTGCGCCCTTTCCCCCCTGCTTCCCACCATGGAAGGAGGTGTAGTGGGAAGGCTCCTGACAGATGCAGGTCCTTCTACCTTGGCCTTTCCAGCCAGCAGAACAGTTGAGACATAAATTTCAGCCCTTTATAAGCAGAGTTTTCTCTCTCAAGTGTTGAGCAGCAAAACACAAAACTAAGAAGGACTTCTAGTATGTATTCCACTTACCAAAACCTTCACAATGCTTCTTAACACATTTAGGATAAAATTCTGACTCCATGAAGCACAGATATGTTCTGGCCCTTGGGTTACCTGCTTAACCTCTTTCTCTGCTTCTTGGCCTCCTCTTTATACTTACTGAAGCGATAGGGGCATTTTGTTCCTGGAACATGGTCATTATTATTCGCTATACTCGAAATAACCTCTGTTCTCCACATGGTTCCTTTCCATGGTATTCAATACTATATTGTTCAAATCACCTGCTCTTAAAATTATTAAAACAGAAATCACTCTTACTTTTTTTTTCTTCCACTTAGTTTGGCTTACCTGTTTCTTGCTGTTTATGTAAATAATTTGTTGTATTGTTTTCTATTCCATTCCATGAATATGTGCTAATCTATTTAATAACACAAGTGCTTGTGGGAGCAGTTGATCAGTATTTTGCGGGAGAAGGAATAGAATGGCAAATTAAGCCTGTTACTCTCTTTAAGTCAAAAAGCTTTCCTCTTGAATTAATTCCACAACTTTTATTGAGGGCATCTGCACATGCAAAGAAAAATGATGGAAAATTTTAGAACTCTAAGAATTTATTATAGGGTTTCCTCAGCCACAAGGAATTCAAATCTTATTGGGTAATATGACAAATATTTAAATTTCAGTAGCAATTAAAATGTATGTAGGTCAAGTAAAAAGTTATAAGGTGAGGCAGTGGATGATTAATTGCTTTAATTGCTCCATTGACTATGCAGGACATAATTGTTATAATACTGTGGAGAGCGAATAAAGTACCTCAATTTAAAGTGCCAAAGGAAGATTTTTTTTGTGAGAAATTATAATTGCAAAAAACCCTGAGAAATAGATATTTATACAAAACAAACCCCAGGTATTTTTCTCCAATTACTTTATTGAAGGAACTATATTAAATTAACAAAATTCCAAGTGACAGTTGGTCGCAATATCAAATGAAAATCAAAGTATTGGGGCCGGGAAGATAGTTCAGGGGCACAAGTGCCTGCCTGGCAAGTGCAAGGTCGTGAGTTTTATTACCAGTTCGCAAAAAAAGTGAAAGTATTGTTTTTGTTTCCACTTTTTACCTTCTAGTCTTTGTGTTCCTATAGAGATGAAGTTTGTTTATCTGTAGTATCATAGAAAGAAGTCTAACTTTATTCTCTGCTAACAAATGCCATGTATATTTTATTTCTTATTGAAAGAGATTCTCTTTTATTATTTATCTATCTTTTTGAAGTGAAAATACAATCCAAATATTTCTGCATTTTTTATTTTCATTTCAAATGCATCGTAAAATTCCTTTAAAAGTATAGATGTAGGTGTGCGTTATTGTGATGGCATATTTTGTACTTCAAATCGTATGACACTGATTTCCTTCACTACTGTGACAAAATTCACTGCAGCCACCATTCAGATGAGAAAGACTTATACTGGCTCAGTTTGCTGAAGTTCAGTTCACAGTCACCTGGCTCCAAGGCAGAACAGTGGGGTGGAAGGTCCTGGGCAGAGGAAAGCCATGTCTGTTTGAAAATGTATGCACTTTCCTTAGATCTGCTTGATCCTCTATTCTGGGAGTTACAGTAATGAACGGGGGAATAGTTTATAAACCCTTTTTTCTCATCTCTCTTAATTTAGGCTGCAGCTACAATTCTTTTTCTCTTTCCTCGTACATGACTGAGGCTTTGTCCATTTTTATTTAGTAAGCATGGTACATATTAGAGGCTTCATCAGTGGCCCTATGGAAACATTCCTCACTTGTTTGAGAAATAAGATTATGGCATTTATCTTTACTCATCGTGAAGGTGAGGTAAGAATTCAAAGAATTCAAAGAGAAAAGCTTCCCCAACTATCTCCTTTCATAAATTTTATCTGCTTATTCTTTGGGACTTATTTTTATATTCCTGATCTGGCTAGGGAGCCAAGATTTCCCCAATTCTTTAGTGGCTGTATTCTTAGTTATAATGATACTATTCCATTTTGGGAGTTTTATCTTTCCCATGTCTTGGTCTTCTAATTGTTGTTTTATGTTAAGGTGTTACTAGTTGGAGATTGTGAATATATGTTTGCTTACTTAGGTATTACTGCTTCTTCTTGTCTGCTTGTCTTTTTTTTTTTTTTTTTTTTTTTTTTTTTTTTTTTTTTTTTTTTTTTTTTTTTTTTTTTTTTTTTTTTTTTTTTTTTTTTTTTTTTTTTTTTTTTTTTTTTTTTTTTTTTTTTTTTTTTTTTTTTCAGGGCTGGGGTTTGAACTCACGAACTTGCACTTGCCAGACAGGCACTTGTGCCACGGAGCTATCTCCCCAGCCCCTTCAGCTTATCTTTCTAAAAGACTCCCTCTTTCTATTTCATCACCAATTGTTTTGTCATTTTGTACAGTGCATTATACTTTCGCTGTTTTATTATTGCCCTGCTAGCCTATAAACATAAGGATCAAGCAAGGGTGCTTTGAACTCCAAGCCTCAATACCTTGTTGAAAGCAACCTTTAACCAAAAAGGTTGCTTCTTTGTAGTGTTATTTGTGAGTAATTTTTCACAAGATAAGAGACTGACTGACAATCCTATTGTTAGCTTTTGAGGAAGAAGATTTTTCATTCTCAGTGATCCTCTGCACATCCTGAAACCCTTCTAAAGATGACAAAAAATTCCATATAATTCATAATCTTAAAAATAGGGCTGAAGAGATGCTCAGATGGCTAAGCACCTGTCTGGAAAGTTCAAGGGCCTGAGTTCAACCCCTGGTGCTGCATACTGTGCCAGTCCCAAAATCTCAGGCACAGCATGTTGGCAACTAAAACCACACACGTAGTGGTACATGCCTGTGATCACACCTCTGGGAAAGCTGAGATAGGAGGATCACTACAAGTCTGAGCTGAACACCAAGACCTTCTACCAAATACATAAATAAATAAATGATTTTCTAAAACTCTAAACAAGAATAATAAATTGGCATTTTCTTTGCAATGATAAAAATAGCACTGATAACAGTGTTAATTTAAAAAAAGGTAACAGGCTGTATTTTGTTCATTCATGCAGAAACACGTATCAGGAAATTACTTCGTACTAAGTCTTATTCCAAGAATTAGGGTGTCAGCATTTAACTAGACAATTACCTCTGTCTTTATGGAGCCTATATTCTAGTGAAATATTTATAGAGAGCTGACTATAATCCAAGTGTTCTGTTAATTATATGCATTGGCTCACTGAATTATCTTACGCTGTCCTAACATTGGCACTATTTTTCATCTTAATTTTATAATTAAGTTATGCAGAGTTTAATTTGAACAGCGTCATAGAGCTTATTATCAGTGTAACCGAGTTTCAAACGCAGGCATCCTGGCTCCCTCCTGGCTATTACTTTGGCCCCTACCTTCTGTTGACAAGTGTAAGTTTTACTGTCTGAATGTTCTCCACGTTTTGCCACCTCATGTATCTGTGTGACTCAGCTGGGGGACTGCGTCAGTGTGGCAGGGCCGCAGCTGCAGGAGGCCACGCGCCCTCGGGTGCACAGATCACAGAGGAGAAGGCACAGGTAAGAGAAGCTGCGGCCACCACCCAGGAAGGCTGCTGTTTAATAAAATAATATTTTATTTGTGGAAATAATAGTACTCGCTAAGATCCAAAGATAAGAAGGACCAAAGAGAGCTAACTGCAGAGGTGCACTACTGTCATCCCAGCCCTCCAGAAGGCTGAGGCACGGAGGTCGTAGATTGAAGCTTCACTTGAACAATTCACCACTTTGTTGAGACCTTGTCTCAAAATGAAAAATAAAAAGCATTTGTATTATTTATAATGTACCACAGGTGATATAGTTCAGTACAAAGTTCCTGGGTTCACCCTCCAGCCCAAGTGTCCAGCTAAAGAATTGACCAAAGAGGGCCGGAGAGATAGTTCAACGATATAAGTGCCTATCTGGCAAGTGCAAGGTCCTCAGTTTGATCCCCGGTACCAAAAATAAATACATAAATAAGAAGAGTAGACCAAAGAATACCGGTGCAGTAACATCAAAGTTTCAACAGAGGCCCTTCTGCAGACCTGCACAGAGTTTGTATTGGTCAGCTCTCCTGTTGCTGGGACAAAGTTCCTAACTCACAGAACTTAAAAGAGTGATTTATTCTAATCCATCATTTCAGAGACTTTAGGACATAGTTGCATAGGTTCCAGGAAAAACATTACAGTGAAAGGAGCCTCTCAACTTGTGGCACAGGGGCAAAGAGAATGGAAAACTGGCAGGAAGGAAGCAGCCGGACGAGCTATCGTCCTCCACTCCCCATCCCTAAGCAGCATCTCTCCAGCCAGGCCCCACTTCTCACAGCCTACTCAGTGAGGATCCCATCAGTGGGTAGCGCCACATGGGCCTACAGGCCCCTGGGCCCCAAAACTACTTCCTGGCTTCAGTGCAGGGAAGCTCACAAGAATAGCCAGAACTGAGCTCTGTAAGCAGAAGTCTGCCCTACAGAGGATCTGGTCAGAACTGCGCTATTCACAGAAATAAAATCACAGAAGACTGCTCAGCTGATGGATTAAAGGAAAATGACATAAGGTTTTACAGTCCAATTTACTTTTAAATTTGAAGTAAATATTAAATATTTATTTACATTTTAAAGCACATTTGACTTAAAATCATTGGAAAGCACAAGTTAAAATCATTGTGAAACATATTCTAATTTTTTTTTCAGGGATAGGGAAATAGTTCAGTGGTCTAAGCACCTACCTGGCAAGCACAAAGCCCAGGGTTTGCCCCCCATGCTGTGCTGGCCATGGCACTTGTGCTGGCCCTGAAACCAGACATGATGGCACATGACTAAAGCCAGCGCTGGGAGGATGAATTTGAACTTTGTAGTGAGATCCTGTAACCAGTAAATAAGTAAACAGGAAAAAAAAAAAAAAAAAAACTGATTTAACACTATTTTGCAAAGAAGAGTACTAGTAAAAGAATCTTTTTGATTAAAAAGTCAGGTTAACCTAAGTAAAACACAAATATATGTTAGTAGGTAAACATATTTTTTACTCCTGTTTAATAAAAAAGATATTCTCTTTTGGGCTGGGATGGTATCATAGCAGTCTAAGCACCTGGCTGGTGAGAACAAAGTCCTGAGTTTTATCACTGGTATCACATACTGTGCCACCCCCTGAACCTTGGCATGCTGTGTCAGCCACCAAAACGGACTGCGGTGGTGCATGTCTGTAATCCCAGCTTTGGAGAAGCTGAGATAGGAGGATCACTATGAGTCTGAGCTCCATAGTGAGACCCTGTGCCAAATAAATAAAATATTTTTATAGCCTCTATTTTATTCTTCACATAACTGATGGAGAATAGAGACTACACAATTTTTTTTATGGTGAGGGGAACAATATTTGGAAGAAGAGGGAGGATGGGATAAGGGATGAAAAAGAATTTAGATGTGCCTCGTACATGTTCTAAGTCCCAGTGATAAAGGTAGTCATTATGTATTGTAAAGTTACAGAGATTAAAGCAAAGTATTTTTGAAATACATACTCTGTTATAAGCAAAAATAAAAAATGAGAAAACATATTATAAAAAGTAGTTTAGGGACCCGGCAGGATGGCTCAGTGGTCTAAAGCGCCTGCTTAGGAAAGCTTGGGTGGCTGCAGGGACCGCGGTTCAATCCCCGGCACCACATGCTGCGCCAGCTCTGCCCTGAGGGCAGGCTGAGCCAGCCATAAAAATAAATAAACAAACAAAAGTTCTGAAACAAGAAAAAAATAAAATAATTCTTAAAAGAAAAAAAAAGTAGTTTAAATGAAAGTATAATGAGTATACCAGAAAAAAGAAAAAAGGATAAAAATCGTTCAAAATAATAGGAAAAAAGTGTGAAAATATACAGCCTTGGATTTACCCTATTGAAAATAAATTATTATACTGTGTTTTAAAATCCCATTCTACCTTATATATCATAAATGACTTTCATTTCTAGTGAAAATATAGCTATTTTAAACCTTTTTGACCTGAATTACTATGCACTGAAATGATTTTTGTCATTGTTGATTATGTAAATGTGATTAATTTTGAGGTATTAGTAGCATATTAAGGAAATAAAACAAAGTTGATTATAAGGTGGTATGCTTTCAATAGTGTATGTCCTTCACACAGATAAAAATTATGTCCAAATATAAAACAATTTTGATGGGAGTGATGTGATTTTTTTTATACTTTGTTTTTTCCAAAGTATGTGTGAAGCTTTCATTTCTATGAATTCAGTAAACCAGAAAAATGATTTAAAATTAATTTGCATTATTCATTAGGCAAATAAGCATTAGAAGTCATTATGCACGGTTAAACTACGCCAGTAATATCTGAATATAGAAAATATTGGGAGAGGAAGGTGTGAACAACATCTTATGGTGGTATTGTCCTTCTCCCCAGTCTAAAATAAATCTCAAGCCATTAATTTCCTCAGATATAATGCTGACAAAACAGATGTGCCTAACTTTGACAGGAAAGTGAGTCTATTTTTGTGTGTATTGATGCATTCTGTAGCTAGCAATGTGAAGTCTGTTTTACCAAATTGAAGACTTTCTGAAAACAGAGACAGAGATAACTTTTCATGTAACTGTTTCTTCTGAGGAACAGTTATTCCATGGTATACTGGTACTACAGACCACTCAGGCCTGTAACCTCCCAGCAAGGGGACAGAGAAGGCTTAAGTAAAGGAAAAAAAAAAAAAAGTGCTAAGGAATTAGTGCTCTAGGAGGATCAAAACCTTATAGCAGAAATTGAGGTTCTCTGAGGGCTGAGACAAAGAATGTCTCTGGGCAGCCTGTATGTATTTCATTTTCGAACAAAGGAAGGTGACACTGAGCAAAGCATGGGAACCTGAGGAGGCCCTTGGGAGTCAACACAAAGTCTTCTCCAAGTAGTAAATTATGCTACTGAGAAGACCATCTTATTTCCAGGTTGACATTCTCTACAATACTACAATAGTCTCTATTTAGTTAATTGGGATTGGAGCCACATGTCCCCAGCCACGGGCCAGTACAGGCCTCATCTTGGACTCCTGATCCATAGAGGTTCATTCATTACAAGTCCAAGAACCCTCTCCAGACAAGGGGCCTTGGCCTGGGGGCAAACTCACAAGTAAACATAGAAGGCCAATTGTTTAATTTTAAATCCTGCTAGAGTGGCTTTCTCGTGGTATCCATCAACTGGTACAATATTTTAAGCAATTACTAAATGATAGATACTAGGTTGCTTACAAGATTGAATAACGCTAAAAATAACAATATTCCCTCACGTACTCTCAACTTATTAAATATCTCTTACTATACTCACAGAATTTTATGGATGACTCTAAGGCCTACAATCTTTGCTACTCAAGACTAACTATATGACATGGTATCTTAGTTACTTTTTACTCGCTTAGTTACTTTTCACTCGCTTTTTACTCGTATTTACAAATACTCAGCAGTCAAAATGAAGCAGGAAAGGTTTATTTAGCTTACAGTTTGTTGAGGTTTCAGTCCATACTCCATTTGCTCCAAGGCAAATGACACAGTTCATGGCGGTAGCAAACAATGAAGAGCAGAAGAGGAGCAACAGCTGTGGCATCCATCAAGCTTCTCTCTTCATAATTCTATGCTGGCATTCCACTGTGAAGATCAGAGCTCCTTTGAAAAGGTGTGGTTGTAAAGATCAAGCTCCTCCGAAAACCAGGACTTCTTCAAGGAAGCAGAGTAGGGCTGCCAAGTAAGTCTTCCTCAACTGCTTCTTGTATACTTTTTGTGCTGAGTCACTCTGGGGTGGCCCATCTGGCCCTAGGGTAGAACTAATCGCACCCCAGGGTGGGACCAATCATGACCCAGGGCAGGCCCTACACATCCTGCAGGATGGGGTCCCCATAGCCCAGAACCAGCAGAGCCCATCCAGCCAAGCTTCCTCACACTGATACAATGTATCAACTACCACACATGGCTAATGAGTTAAAGAGATATTAGAACTACTTTATAACTACAAAATAATTTCCATTGTTTGCTATAAAGACATGTATTTATTGATTTAGATTCATTTACTTAACACTAGGATATTTTTACTGTATTTTTTTAAAAAAAGAATATTACATTCATCTAAGTAGATAACTCTATAATCCATAAGAAAATAATCAAATTTATAATATGTACTGTTACGTTTCCTACCTTGTCTCTTCATTTAATATAGAATGTAATTAACTTGGAAGAATTCATCTGTTTAACTAAGTCTGTAGTAAAAGAGGGTGGTAAAATAAGTTATATATAAATTACTGAAACCTTCTTTCACTTTGAAAATAAGATAAGGTGAGATTCAAAGACTCTAAAGAAGGGGCTTGAGTTCCACGTGGCGTTATCACCAATTCATCTTCAAAACAAAGGAATACTGGAAAATGCAAATATGTATTTAGTTATTATAATTACAAGAGTCCTCATGTTTAATATTAAGTTTATTGTCAAGAAAGATATGAAGAAAAGAAGCTGCCAAATTTAAATACCTGTATATTTTCCATAAAGAAAATTTACTTTCAATAGATAATAAATATTTATAAACATTAAGATAAATATAATTTTAAATTGTGACAGTTTGTTGTAACACATTTTTACTCCCTGGGATTTTAAAACAGTAAGAGAATTTGCATTTTTCTACAAGGATATTTTTGAAATCTGTAAAGAACCATATGTAATATCATGCAGAATTTGCCATGGAAATAAGATAATAAAAAACAACAAAACAATAACAAGTACCTAATACATATTCATAAGGTTTACACAATTATAGGCACATTTTATTATGATGTTTTTAGTAATTTCTCCATCGTTTCTTCTGAAAATTAATTTATTTTTTTGTCTTGTGTTATTTTTGGTTATTGACATAGTAAAATACAGACTTTGGCTAATTTAGTCCCTTCTGATTATATACAGTATTTCTCTATAATTTTATTTCGCTACAATTGTTATGAAAATCTTATAACAAAAATTTGTGTTCTAGAGTGTCTCCATTACTTTTCTCTCATGGCTGGGACAAAATATCTGACACTTAAAATAAAGGAAGGAAAGGTTTATTTAGCTCATAGTTAGTGGAGGTTTCAGTCCATACTTAGCTGGCTCTGAGACAAGGTGACACATGGAAGAAGGCAGCCATTCATGATTGCAGAAAGTGGCAAAGAGTGAAGGGAGTAGCCATGCCTATGGCAGCTAGCAAGCCTCTCTCACCTCTTTACATTGTATGCAGATTCCCTACCCCAGGATGGATCCGACACTCACATCCATAGTCCTTACTTTGGATCATGAATTAATTACAAACTCTAGAAGCCTGCCCCAAAGACTTCATGAGGCTCTGAAGGGACAACAAGACATAAACCATGACCTAGGGTAAGGCAAAAAAGAAAATGTTCAAAGTATGTTAAGCAAAAATTAAAAGAAATGATCACTTGTGGCTATATTTATTTGTAAAGGTTTTTTTTGTGTGTGTGTATTGCTCCTTGTATTAAGTGAAGGATAGTTATAATTGTTTTGTAACACCAGAATTCCTCAAATCAAGAAATGCTTTGGAAATCATTGCTGTACATTTTGGTACTGCAATAGGTATTTATCCCTATATATGTACAGTAATGCCACAAATTATGTCTATCTTATGAACTCCTGAAAGTTTCTAAACTAACCCCAGTGTGTTTTGTTCTACCTGAAGATATTTAGTAACACACACACACACACACACACACACACACAAGCACACATACACACACCACAATATGTTAATATACATATTTAAATTACGTAAAAGTTGTGTCAAAGCAGCAATGTGCATATTTTGGCTAATAAGAATCTGTGACATTGAATAATAGCACATCATAATGAAATTCATGAACTTCAAATCTTATTTGACCTGTAAAATAGGAAATACAGATGGTCCAAGTGTCCTCCACATACAAAAAAAAATCCCAGCAGCCTTTTAGTTTTACAGATCATGATGAATCAAAAGTATGCAAGTCTTTCTAGGAAGAATTGCATAGCACTTTCACAAGTGTAAACGGAGAAATATCCTCCTTCAAGAAACAGACCAACAGAAAAAATTTCAGGCAATAACGCTTTAGAAAATTTGACTGATTCCCCAACTGAAGGGTTAATAGATGCTGAATCTAAAATGTCAGCAGGCCTAACTGGAGTGATGTTACTTACAGACATGTTGACTGTAACACTGTTTAACATTTACTTGTAACAGAATGCTCCTGGAACATACTATAATCATAGCCATTCAATTCATTCATATTATGAAACAAATACAATTGCAGAATATAATCATATTGACATTTGATATTAATAAAATTTTACCTGCTCTTTCTATCAAATAGCATTTTTTAAAAAAATATCAAGGCTTCCAGATTATGATCATAATGGAGAAGACTGGAAAAAATACTTATCCATGCAAACAATAAGAAATACAGCTACAAAAGTGAGCTCAAGGCCAGCCTGAACTGCATACTGAGACCCTGTCTCAAAAAGACAAAAAAAAAAAAAAAAAAAAGAAATACAAGTAGCTCTCTAAATTAGAATGTCCCATCAGCAAGGAGACTTTTGAAGGTAGATAAGTAGTCTGAAAGCAATGGAGTGAAGGACTGGGGCTCCCAGCATGGCCTGAGATGGAAACTGGGCCACTTGTGAGGAGGGCCACAAAATGTGTCTGCTTTTCCAGAAAGAACACAAATTCAGGAAAATTCAATAAATTACTAATATTACATGATATCTAGCATCTGAGCAAGAAATTCCAGGATCTGTAACCAGAAAACAATTTGAATCAGAAGATTTATTCTACGTATAATTCTGTGAGCTGTAAAAAAAAAAAAAAAAAAAAAAAAAAAAAAAAAAAAAAAAAAAAAAAAAAAAAAAAAAAA
>PVJA010003028.1:0-60000 GCA_004027025.1 Myocastor coypus | reverse complement strand
TCACCAATCTAGCTCTGTGTTTCATGCATTGTCCATAAACCTGGAAAGAAAAATGATACTTTCACTAGCTGGTTTCATGACTTCCCATAAATATTCAGAAATTAAGACAATGTAGTATGGATGGAAAGGTACCCAACAGGTCAATAGAACAGGCCAAGGAGTTAGGTAATAAACCCACATGTACACAGTCATCAAATTCTAACAAAGCAGTAAGGAAACAAGGGAGAGTCAAAGTCTTTTTTGAAGAATGCTTTTTCAGGCTAAAGGAGTGGCTCAGTGGTCAAGGTCTTGCCCACTAGGAAGAAGAGCTTCATTTAATACCTAGCAAAGGGGGCTGGGGAGATAGCTCCGTGGCACAAGTGCCTTCCTGGCAAGTGCAAGGTCATGAGTTTGAACCCCAGTCCCGCAAAAAAAAAAAAAAAAATAATAATAATAATAATAATAATAGTAATAGTAATAATACCTAGCGAAGAAGGGCTGGAGTATTGAAATTTCAAGAAAATTTTTTCTTTAACAACTGAAAAAAAAAAAAAAGAAAAAAACACATAAAGTTTGTCCTCTCCTATCTCACTCAGCATACAACATATGTTTGAGACATAAATGAAAATGCTAAAATGGAAACTTCCTTGAAAAAAGTATAAGATTCTTATGGTTTGTGTCTAGTTGTCCCCCTAAAGCCACATGCAGTCATGGGGCAGGGACTTCTAGAGTTTGAGCTTAATTCATGATCCACTAAGATTATGAAGGATCTAAAGATGAGATCATGGGTCTGAGTAATGCTGGGTTATGGATGTGGCCTCAGCCAGATACCCTGAGGCAGGGAGCCTGAATGTCATATGAGACAGAGAAACAGACTCCCTCTCTGTTGCCTCTCCTTGTCATTGTTGCTGTTCCACCGCCATGAACTGGATGTTCTCTGCCCTGTTCCACTCAGCCTTAGAGTCAGCCAAATATGGACTGAAACCTCCAGTACCTGTGAGCTGAATGAACCTTTCCTTCCTTCAGTTTGGGTGTTGGGTATTCATCCCAGCAACAAAAGATGAGTAACTGAGACGAAGATAGCATAATTATACATTATAGAAAAGGATGAGCTGTAAGAGCTCACTATAAAAGACAAAATATAGATGAAACAGACTTTATCAAAAATAATAGCTTTGTGACAGACAGACAGACAGATAGACAGATGTCTAAATTAAAAGACCAGCCACAGCATGCAACAAGGTATTTGTAATTTCTAAACCTGGCTAATTTTTCTTGAATACATTTAAAGTTATACAAATCAGAAAGAACACACAAAAACAAATGAGCCAAAGAAAAGTGAAAAATAAGATATGTTTTAAAGGGCTGTCCACAATTGGTCATAAAGACAAATGAAAATTTCCCAGCATCATCAGACAGTAGGGCAATGCATACTAATGCCTGAATGGGCGTTACCTCCTAGCAAGGGTGAGGAGCTGTGCCGAATGCCAGAGAGGATGCAGTGCAAACCTTCACACACTGCCACAAGCCAAGTGAAGTGGCACTGTCACGCGGGAAACCTTTAATCAGGAAGGTACTTACAAATAATCCAAAGTATTTATTCTTAATATTAGCCCAGGCAAAAAGTACTACCAAGAGACATAAAAATGTTGACAGCAAGATAGTAACAAACTTGACAAAAGCCAAATGTGCAACAGGAGACAAATTTTAAATACCCAAGTAATGGAGTAATGGAATACTACTGGGTAATATAAAAAGTAATCACTTATATACAAGACATGATGCATTTTTAAAAATATATTCAGAAAAAATAAAGTGACACAAAAGAGAAAATGCTACGTAATTTCATGACCATGAAGTATAATAGCAAGCAAAATGTATCCATGAGGATAGTCAGATGAAGTAAAAAGTTAATATTATCTAAGAACGGGTCTAATAGAAGCTTCTGGAGTTTGATTTAATTTATATCATGACACTAGTTTGATGTACTCATATACTTCTCAAAACTTCCCTTATTCTCTCATAACTCCAAAGGATTTAAAAAAATTTGGCACCTAATTATGGTAAGCTCCTTTCAAACAAGAGAGGAGGTGAAACTGATGTGACTCTTCTAGAAGTGTAAAGAAAGAGAATATTCTTTGATGTTTATACACCAATTTAACAAAATGTGTTGTTTATGGTTTCAAAAATGGCAAGTTGTTTTGATGATTTTTTTTTTGCACATTTTAAAAGTAATTTCTGGTTCCCAAATTCAAGCATCTCATTGAATGGAGACAGCTGATTCGCGTAAAGCTCTCTTAGTCAGCACTGTTCAGAAAAGATTTTTTTCTACATGGCTGTTGGGTTTGTGGTTCCTTTGCAGCCACTTACAGTGGCAGAGAAAGATGCTTGCGTGGTGGCAAGCTCGCGTCTTTCTTCCGTCCTCCTCTTTCCACCTTTTTATCTTTCCTACCTTTTCTTTCCCTCCTTCCTTCCTGCCTTCTTTCCATTTGTCCTTCTTTCCTAGCTACGGATAAATATTTGGACAATGCAGAGAGCAAATAGGAGAGAATCAATCCCTGAAGCAGCCCTGAACCAATGTGAAACAAGTATTTTATGAAAATGTCACTTTTTAACCACTCCATCAAGATGTCTCTGTGTAATTTTCTACATTGTATACGAACATTCCCTGGGGGACCAGGCCGCTGCTGCTAACAGCATGGACAAAACTCCTGCTGTTGAATTCTTTCCTTTATTCTACCTTCCCCACTTTCTTTCCGATATTTGCTCCCAAATAAAAATTCAGATTTTTTTTTTTTTTACCCTCAGACTGGTTTCTATCATAGCCCCAACCAAGGCAGCGCTTATCTCTGAATACATCACAAAAGTATCTTGCGACAGTAAGCCGTTAATGTGAATGCTATTGTAAAAGCTGCAAGAGAAATGAAACATGGTGTAAACCTCTGGACTTGCTAAGTGGCAAATTTAGTAAATGCCCTAATCTATTTTGGCCACTGTAAGAAACTATCATAACTTGGTTGGTAAGTGTACAGCAGAAATTTATTACAAAGTCCACAATCAAAGGGCTCGTGGACCCAGCGGGCTGGTGAGTCCCCACTTCCCCGTTCTTACAGTCATAGTTGCTTCTCAGGTTCTCATACAGTTGAAGGAGCAAGACAACTCTCTGAAGCTGTTTACAACTAAAAGGCACTAATCCCAATCTTGTGGGCCCCATCCCTGTGATCTAGTCACTTCTCAAAGGCCTGATATGTTAAGTGAGTAGGCTTCAATGTATGAGTTCAGGAAAGATACAAAGATTGAAACCTACAGCAAATAATTTTTAAATTTATTTAGAATTTTTCTGTTGGACTTGTGTTCATTTTATCTTACCATAGATAATTTATTGTGTACAGGGGAATAAACAGTGGTATTTTTCTATTCTAACTTTGAGATTTATTACTTGGGCAGGTAAAAGTAGTGCCAATGACAAGGTAGAGAATGGAGACTTTTAGAGTTAAAGAATGAATTTATTTTCTTCTGATTCAATGCAAGATACCTTTAAAGACAGAAAAAATGGTCCATATAGTTGTTTAACAAATGTGCTAAAGTTATAATGTATGATCTTGTCAATGTTTTTCCAGGATGTTTTGGTAGAGGTTTTAGAAATGAGTAAGTTCATACTCAAATAAAGGTGGAAAGCACAGAGTGCTATAAATCTCTGTTTAATCCACAGGACATATAACTACTAAAGGCCCTGAGAAACCTTGAATTAAAGTAACTATGTACAGAATAAAGTAAATTTTATTTAATTGATAAGAACTTTTCAGAGGAAGACATACATTTATTTAACGATAGACCATGAGAGAGGCAGAAAAGCAAATGTTTTATTAGTGTCTATTATTCCATTCTCGAGACAATACTATCAAACAGATTTAAGTCTCTGCCTTAGAAGAACTGTTCTTTCTGTTGTCAAAGTGATGGGGAACACCGTCACACACACACACACATTGTAACTTTCTAAAGAGGGACAAAATATATGTTTTTCACAATGTTATTGAGATTTATATAGGACACGTGTCGCTTCTTTTATTGCATTTCTTTGAACACAACTACTGCCATGACTCATCAGAGCCCTGGAAGTCTGGTGGTGAGCAGGTGTGACCCTGTTTTAGTACCAAGATTGAAGACTTAGCAGCAGACTGGCACGGCGTGCATGATCCAAGATTTCTCACAGAAATTATGCAAACATTGCGTGCTCCATGGGTAGCTATAAAGCTAAATGTGGCTTTCATGCAACTGTGTAATGCCTCACATTTCCTCGTTGCTTCTACCATGTTCATACTCAGCAGGGATCTGTGTTACTTCTTAAAAAATTAAAGTTAATACAATTTAGTGGTGTAAGTGAAAAACCTATTTTTTCCAAAACATTTAAAGTAAACCTTTGTAAGTTGCAGTATCTAAAAGATATAAGTAACTCTAATGAAACCAGTGATAACACAAAAAGTCATGCTTCTGGATTTGTTCTAGGAGTGACTGTTACCTGCTTAACTTTCAAAAAGCCGCTATGGGACACTTTTATCTTTTATTCATGGAAACATATATAAGGTTAATTTCAGAATATCACGTTTTAATATTTATTTGTTAGAGTAATTAATATAGCTGAATGGATATAAATAATATTCCGGTGTTACATATTAGCAAAGAAATTAAGCAAATAAACAGCAATGCAACAGAGACCTATGTAAACAACAGTCTCATTTATTTGCCAAACTTCTCTCAGCTTCTAGGATCCCCAAATCATTGCATAAGCGTGAAAAAGCATGTATCTTCATCTCGTATGTACGGTTATTTCTCAGCAAAACAATTCATATGCTGCTGCCATATTTAGGTGTTAAAAACAAGCCAGAAAAGAAGCCCTATTTATCTTTGAGCTGTATGAAGAGAATGAATCATGTTCTCTTCACAACTAGCAGCCTGATTAAGCAGGACAGCCAAAATAGCGAACTTGACAAGGTGGGAGCAGCCCCACGCATTGGTAAGCGCTCCTCTAGGAACACACAGACAGCAGCTCGTTTCTATCAGAACATGGCTGTTCACGCTCACATGCAGACTCACTCAGTACAGGGTTTTTAAAGCTCATATTCTCAACTGTGGTGCAAGGACAACATTGAAATAAAATGCTCAGTGTTCGAAGGATACATTTGATAATTTGGCAACAGTATATCAGACATTTTTATTAATCAGAAGCTAGCGTTGAGCTCTTCAAAGCAAAGGGAAAGTAAACCGAGTGACTTTCTACATTTGTATTTCTATGTAAATGAACTATTAAGTGTATAAAACTTAAGAAAAGATGATAGTGTAAGACAAAGAAGAGTTTTTTTTCATTGAAATGTTTTTAAAATCATCCAGAGACTGAAAGAGACATTGTTGCTTTTGCTATTCCTATTATTATTGTGTGTGTGTGTGTGTGTGTGTGTGTGTGTGTGTGTGTGTGTGTTTCATACAAGATCTCACTACACAGCTGGGACTCATGATGGTCATCCTGTTTTTAGCTTCCCTAGCCCTGGGATTCCAGGTATGCACTATCATGCCCCATGTCAGTGGCTGGCTGGCTCAGCCTACCCAGGGTTGGGGCCGGTATGGTATGTAGTGCTAGGGCTCGAACCTTGGTCCCTGTGCTTGGCTAAGCAGGCGCTTGATCCACTGAGCTATCTCACTGGCCCTCTCTTTTTTGCATCATCAAAGTCTTTGAAAACTATTTATGTATGAATTTGAAATAAGAATAATGTAAGAATCTTATGTCAGAGATATGTTGCTGTACTCTTCTGTATTTGAGTCTTTAGGTGAATTTTATAGAATAATCCTATAGGTAATGGGTCCTGTGTAAAATTTATTCCTCTACTACAACAGTAACTGAAAACAAGACTATTCCCAAATGCCACAGTTAAACACAAATTTCCTATATTCCTATAAATTTAAAGTGACAAATCATGGAAATTAAAGATTTTATTTCTATGCTATGATTTATAATGCTAGAAGAAGGTATCATTTATTCACTGCCATTGCGAGACTTTGCTATCACAAAGTAGACATAGAAGCACTGACTGTCAGATGCCATTTAGGCATATTCAGGTTATGAAGCGGGAAATGTAAGACTGCTACAAAGCTAGCAGGAAAGTATATTAGTTCTAATGGGTTTTTGATTGCCATTTGCAATATTCTTGCTTTGAATTTTCCTTAATATAAGTGCTACTTTCTCAACAGGACACATACATAACTGTGAGCCAGAACAGTGTGTTATGTCTAATAATCACTTGACACAAGTACCCTGACTAACAAAATTGAATTTTGGTTTCTAATATGACTAATGTATGCTAATATGATTTAAATTGTATAGAGCTAAAAAAATCATAGTTGATTTTATGCTGCCAGAAATTGAATTATTTCCATGTTCTAGAAAGTCCTATACCTATGATGTGTATATGCTGAATAGATTTTGTTTAAGATGTAATTATTTAAGCATAAGTTTTAACTCCATGTTTTAAAAGACAGTTCCTGTATATGCAAAATATGATAACTCACATTTTGCTGATTGAGTATTCCAAGTGAGGAATCAGATTTTTTTTTTTTTTTGTCTTTTTGAGACAAGGTTTCACTGTGCAGTTCTGTTCAGGTTGGGCTCAGGCTCACATTGTAGCCCAAGTTAGCTTTGAATTTGAGGAGGTCTTCCTGCCTCAGCCCTCTCAGTGCTGGCATTGCAGGTGTGTGTCACCACATCTGGCGAAACCGAAGATTTAATTCTGCTTAGTAAAGGGCTTATCTCATTCTGTTCACAGCTCATGTTTCCCATCTTAAAGTATCAACCTTAAAAAACAGTGCTTACTAGACATATATGAAAGTGTACAGTTTATCCTTTACAAAAAACTTCTGTGAATAAAGTAATATGAAAACTAAAGGACTGTTTTATGGAGGTATTGAGATAAATTTAAGAATCTCCTTTGGCAATGCATCCGGATTCATTAATTCCACTGTCAAAAAATGTTTTACTTGGAAAAGTCCTTCTGCTCCTCCTAAATACATGGCCCTGGGTCGCGTCTTCTATGGAGATGGAGAACAGCTGCCCAGTAGACTTTCTAATAATAGCCTGTGAGTACTTGAATTTCATTGCTAAATTTCTACTTAGTCAATAGAAGTGTTTCTTTGCAAATGTTCTCTGTTGGAACCTTTTAGACTACCCAATGTTACTAAAATAACCATACTGCCAGTATATACAACAGAAAATACACTTAGCCTCACAACTTCTGTGAAAGCCTGTATTTTTACCACTATTATGAAAGCTTATTAGATATACCCAGGAATTTGGCTTTAAAAGTAATAATGCACTAGTTTTTATGTACTTTTCTGGAACTGGAGATTATACCCAGGTTGTCACACATGTTTGTGAAGATTCCTTTGTTTCCTCTGCAATGACTAGTTTTGTAGCACAATGAGTTAATATCAGTTGCTCTTTACTTTTAGAATTCCTTCCTGCCCACTCCCAGCCTTTCATTTTGGATAGAATGGCCTGCATTACTAACTCAAAGGTTGTGCTAACTTGCTCAACTCGACCATCATATTTCTCTCTCCATAACCCTACCTTACTGTCCTGGTCATAACTGACTGATAGAAACATAACACAATCCACATCAGGTGACATACAGTGTGCTTGTGTGCCTGGGAATTTTTTTTTTTTTTTTTTTTTTTTTTTTTTTTTTTTTTTTTTTTTTTTTTTTTTTTTTTTTTTTTTTTTTTTTTTTTTTTTTTTTTTTTTTTTTTTTTTTTTTTTTTTGGTCTTTTTGAGACAGGGTCTTGCTATGCAGTTCAGACTGGCCTTGAGCTCACTTTTGTAGCCCAGGCTGGTCTCGAACTCACATCAATCCTCCTGCCTCAGCCTCCCAAGTGCTGGGATTACAGGCGTGAGCCACCACGCCCAGCTTGGGAATTTTTTTTTAAATTAGAAAGAGAAAATGATCTCTGGTAGTAAAATAAGGGTAAATATCATACATCAACGTAAGCAGATATGATAGAATCTGTGCTATTGGGATTAGGAAAACAGCTGCTCTGGAAATGAAACTGCTAATAGAGTGCAGAGCCTGGAGGAAAGCGTCATGAATTCGAATGGACTGCATTAGAGGGAGGGTGATTGTTGGACAATTTTTTTTTTGCACAAATACATACAAATACAGCAGTCTTTATGTAAGTTATGCACATATTTGTATTTTGTTTGTGCAGGTCAGTTGCAGTTTTCTATAACCTGAGAAGTGATTATTTATTAATGAACCATTCTAGCCAACTATTCTGGTTTCTAAAAATATCTGATAACAAGGCCCACATAATAAGTGCTTGGGGACATAAATATTTAAAATATATGTCTCTTCAACATTAATATTCTGAATGATATTAGTACTCTTTATTACTGAAGAATTCTTATTTTTCTCTTCTACTACAAGATCCTAAAAATAATAAATGATCATGATTAAGTTCATCAAAAGAACAAAATTTAACCCCTCCAAAGCATACGTTTCAAATTATTGGATATGCTAAAGAACTTTATATGATTAGATGCAAATAAGGAAGCAATTAAGTCATTATTCATTAGTACTAATTAGCATATTATTCAGTACTATTTTTCAAGTAAGAATAGGAATGTCTAATCTATGAGAAAGGATGTCTACAGAGATAGAATGATAATTACCAGTTTCGCTGCAGTGTAGATAGGTGGGACTGTAAGACCATAGCTTCCCAAATGCTATGGATGATAACAATACTTCCATCAAAATCAACTGACATTTTACATAATTTACAAGGAAAAGAATTGAAGTTATGCTTGTACTTTTCTAAGTGAAGATATTCCTCATAATAGTTCAACTTTGAAATTGAAGAGTTCCTGTTCCTTCAAACACATTCTACCATCTCTAATACTACACCTTTTAAATTTTGCATAATTCCTATGTTTCTGTAGCATTTATTTTCCTCAAATATATTCACTTTATCTAGGCGCTGTGTACCTTCACCATATCTTTTCTTCTTTTTTCCTAAGGCTTAGAGATGCATTCACATTTCACATCTTTCAAACCTCTGCACACACCACCAACTCACATTGCAAACATATGTACTATTTATTTTACTCCATTAAAAACATTCCACAAGAATGGGAATACTCAACATGTTGCTAGATTTGCTGATGTTCTTTCGTGTGATTGCATTTATATAGTACTAAGATGTATAATATATTCATTTATTTATTTAGCAAATATAATATCCTTTGATAAAATTACAAATAGAAACTTCAAGTAGCTCATAGTCTACTGGCTTTGTTAACGTTTCATTAACTTATGTCACATGGAACATTTCAAAAGGTTTTGATGTGTTATTTAAAGCTAGGTTGTGTGATCCTTGAACTGCACTGATAACATTATTAATTCATTTTCATCCCATGGCAAAATCCAGAGGACTACTAGAGTGAGAAATGAAAGCATGTAAAGGTAAGCTGCAGTTGGATTTACAGTTTCTAAAAAACAATGCTACCTAAGAAACATCTTGCTGTTGCATACTGAAGGCAACATTTTCAGCTTGGGATTTAGGTCCTGAGTTCCAACAAGAAAAGTATTTCTTAAAAGAAGCAGCCTATCACATTGCTGTATTTTTCCCAGTAAAGGATTTTATCTTGAGCAAAAAGACAGTAAAGAAAACATGTTTTTTACTTTGAAAAGAAGATATATAAAAGGTTTATTTGATTTAGCTTACCATAACTGGTATATTTGTCACCCACTGTGCCTTTTGATTCTAATGAACAAACTAGTTTGGGGCAGTATTATGTTGGATGATTGCAGTATGATGGGATAGACCTATCTTCAATATTTTATTGAATTTATAAAGTTGAAACTCATTTTTAGAAAGACATATAATACTTCTCAAGATTTCCCCATATCTTATATTGCTGTAATTGCAGATAAGAAGGCAGAATCACATTATACCCCACATACATTAAATTATAATTTATTTTCATATACAAAATAACCAGAGCAATCAGTACTCCCATATAGATACCAATCCTCTGTATAATCCTAATATATCTCATGTAAAATATTTAGTCCTTGTCCCTTGTGCATTGAAAAAAGCACTTATGAGATCCTGAATTATGCTTACTGGACTGGACCCATAGATCATTTGTAAATATGTCCCTTTTTAAATTATTTCATTGTGTCATTGGGAATTTTCAACTGTACCACATCAAATTCCTACAGACTCATATTTCCAATTTCCACTACTATATTTCATTAGTCATTTTGATTTTTTTCTTCTTAACACCACAGAACAAAAAATCCTTTCAATTATATACAGATTTTGTTAAGATTTGCATCTGGGGTATCTTTCCAAAGCCTTCTATGTTGGAAGGTGATTTCAGGGTGGCTTGCAGACCCATCAGTGGATTCACCCACTGGAAAGGTGTGTCTCGCTTTCTCTCTGCTTCCTGGCAGCCATGATGTGAGCCTCTTGCCTCCTGCTACCCAGGCCATTTTACTATGCTGGAAAAGCTCATCAAGTAGCAGCTACAATTGTTTAATGAATTGCTCTTTTGTGGAGGGAGGGGGGTGAGTCTGTATTTCTCTATTCTATAAACTTCTTTACTGTGAAATTACATGAAATATTGAGATATTGGAAAAATTATTCATTTAGTAACCAAACTGTGGTATGTAATCCACATTAATGCTTCTTTGATCTCTCAGGAGAGATTTGTTCTGTTATTTACTAAGTATGAGGACTGATTCTTTTTTTTTTTTTTTTCTTTTTTTCTTTTTTTTTCTTTTTGAGACAGGGTCTCACTGTGCAGTTCAGGCTGGCTTTGAGCTCACTTTTTTAGCCCAGGCTGGTCTCGAACTCACAACGATCCTCCTGCCTCAGCCTCCCAAGTGCTGGGATTACAGGCGTGTGCCACCACGCCCGGCTGCGGACTGATTCTAATGTATATGCTAACATGTTAAGATTTCTGACACATGCTTTTTCAGAAAAATTCTAATGCCCAAAGGCATTGGCAGGCAGTGTCTCCTAACTGTTCCACATCTTAAAATCCATAGCATAGATTTGTACTAATGTTTTGTTCTGAGACAACCAAGCAAAAAGCAAGCTATCTTGCCATTAAAGATGAGAATGAATTTCTGAAGTATCTGAAATAATAAAAATGAGGTTTGTCTAGTGGTGTGCACAGGGGCAGACACAAACAGTTCTGAGACAGATTCTAGAGCTTCCCATAGTCTCTAACAGTGCTGAGGAGGCTATGTTGAAAGAAAGTATGAATTTATGGTGACATAAATGCATACAAATAGAGAAGATTCATTTTAGATTTGATGCAGACAGATAGATTGAACTGTATGTCATTTGTATCCAAGGTTCTCTCATTTGATTTTTGAAAGTGCTCTATTTTGGATCAATTGAAGTCATTTATTTATTAATTAATAAATATTAATAAGTAAATATTTGGATGCCAGTCCAAATATTTGTGAAAAATCTCTTAAATTTCTGTTTTCTTAAAAATTTAATGAGAAAAAAGAAAATAGCAATGAAACAGTTTCAAAATAGATTATTAGGACAGTTAATACTAATTAATACATTGCATATTGTTGTCTTCATGGCAGTTATTCAAAGGACAAGATATACACATGATATCTTGTCTAAACAATATTAGTGCAAGCCATTCCTCTCATTGAATTAAGAGACAGTAGAAGAATATCTATCCTAATTATCTTGTATACACACATGCATTTTTCCATTACAAAATGATCCTTTTATTTATATTTCTTTTTGTTTTGTTTTGTCAGAGATGTGTGTTCCACTGCTGTTAGAGAAGCTGTATTTGGAGATTTTAAAGGACCTTTTTATACTTGATGCCACTCCAAATAGTGTAGGTACTTAAATTCAGCAAAATAAACTTATATAATCCAATAATCCATAGTAGTGTTGAGTTACCAGCACAATCTGAAATTATCTGAAGTTGTTGACTTGAGCCTTGTACAACTCAACATATTAATATAACTTTGCTTTTTATACTTCATGATTAGACTTTTCTGCTGGATGGCTAAGACCAAGTTAAAGCAAGACATAGATAACAAAAAATGTAATTTTTGCTCTTTGATAAGGTCAGTCAAATCCTCTCAGGATTTACCCTGGAACCATATATAGCATCTGGTGGATCTTTTGTCAGTGACATACATCTAGAAGAGTCACACCGATTGCTTGACCAATTTGTTCTCTGTGAAAGCCTGACAGACTTTTTTTTCACTCTAGGTGACTCTCTTTAGACACACTATGCATCATTGGTCACGTTCATTTGTGGTACCATAATCTCCTTGATCAGAAGATTTGGGACACCACTTAATTAGAGAATGTCACAGCAGAGGTTCTCTTATGTCCTCATTCCTCACTGAACTTGAAGGGATAGTCCAAAATATTGGTTATCCTTTTAGCCTGTTTGTCTAATTTTTGACCAGAAAACTTTAGTTGTTAAACATCCAGAAGAAGCGCTTACCTAAGTTATTATCCCACAACAGAGGCAGTTAAGCTTCATATCACTCTCTGCCTGTATATCACATACCTTAGACATCACATGAAACTGCTGTTTTCCTACAACGACAAATATACTAAAATTTAAAACTCGGCTGGGGAGACAGGTCAGGGTATACGCACCTGGCAACATGCCCGGCATGCACAGGGTCCAGATTTCAATCCCCGGTACTGCAAAGCAAAGCAAAGCAAAGCAAATAAATAAATAAATTATAAATAAATACATACATACATAAATATGAAATAAAATTTAAATCCCTATACAATGTTTTATAAGTTACACATTATTACATAGATATTTAGAAATCAAACCATATTCAACATTGTAGCAGTAAAGTCCTGCTAGATTTTGTTTTTCTTATCCCTCATTTACTTTTGTTACCTTTTTTACATACATTTGTCATACAGAGGGAATAGCAATAACTGATGACATTAGAAGCAGTATGCATTTAGAAGACCTAAATGGTAGGTATTTTAAGCATGGTTTTAGTATTACACACTACTGTCCGCAGTGTAGTTGCTTACTTCACAAATGTCAACATATAGTTAGTCAGAGTGCAAATCCTACTCATTAACTACTATTTCCAAAAATCTGATGGAAATTCTTGGGACCATTGACTTAACCATTCTGTTTATATAAGTGTATAGTTTTGCCCCTACAATGTTTCCTAATTTCTTTCCCTTTGCTCTCTACATTGTTTAAACTTTAAGTATTCACTTTCCATTTAACTGTGTCATACCTTTCAATTTTTATTTCTTCTTTTGAGTTCTTGTACTATGGAGACAATTTAATTTTTATGCATGCACAGGAACTGATTTATTTCACTTACGAGTATAGCTTCAAGTTGTATCCACTTTCCTATGAAGGCTTAGAGTTTATTTTTCTTTATAGTTGAGTAATACTCCATTGTATAAAATTCCACATTTTTTTCATCCATTCTTCAGGTAACAGGCATTTTGGTTGTTTCCAATGTTTGGGTATCATAAATTGTGCCACTATAAACAGATGCACATATATCACTGTGATATGATGTTTTTAGTTCTTTTGGGAAAATTCCCAGAAGGAGGGTAACTGGATTGAATAGGATTTCAAAATTTTAATTACAGAAATAGATGAAATATGTCTTTAATTATTTTTTAACTTTAAAACTTTTAATGATACATAATCTTCATACATATTATTGAGTTATAATGTAATAGTTTGATTCAGGTATCAATCAGTAATAGGCAGTGAAAAACACAAATATATTCATTGCCTTAAAGTTTTATCATTTCTGTTGAGTACATTCAAAATGTTATATCTATTTTGAGATATGTAACTCACTATGTTAATTATATTCACCGTGATGACCCACAACATTTTAGAACACATATATTCTAAGAAAAGTAAATAATCAGTTTATCTATGATCATGTTAATTTACTCTTTTATCAACACAGTTCAGAATATATTCTCCTTATGCCACATAAATCAATATATTACTGAAAGAAGCACAAGCACAAAACTGAAAGTATTTGATGGGATCTTTTTTGTAATTTTATTACTCTTAATAATAAATAACAGAGACAGTCTCAAAACATGTTAGTAGGACAGCCACAATAATTAATACAACGAATGTTGCTGTCTTCATAACAGTTGTTCAGAGTACAAAATGCAGAAGTGATAACTTTTCTAAACAATCTTGGTACAAATATTTCTTCTCAATGAGTTAAGATAAAGTAGTTATAAGCACAGTCCAATATTCCATATGGTAGTGAGTTATCAGCAGAACTGTCATTGTCAGAAGCTGTTGACTTCAGGATTTTATAGCTGAGCATACGTATCTGGCTTTATTTTTTATGCTTCGTGGTTAAACTTTTCTGCTATATGATTGAGGTCAAGTTAAAGCAAGACCTATATAATAAAACATAATTTTTGTATCTTATAAGGTCAATCAAATCCCCTGGGAATTAATCTTGAAACTATGTACAGGATTTTGTAGAACTTTTATGATTGTCACCTATCTGGACGAGTCATGGCCATTGCTTGACCAGTTTGCTCTCAGTGAAAACCTGAGAGAATGATTTTTCTCTAGGTGACTCTCCTTAGATACACCATACCTCAACGATCCCTTTCTTCTGTGGCCGCATAATCTCCCTGAAGAGAAAATTTGGGACACCAATAAGTTATAGGATGTTACAGTACAGGTTCTCTTATGTCCTGAGTCCTCCCTGACCTTGAAGGGCTAGGGCCACAATAATAATAACTTGTAGCCCTTCTTTTTCTCTAACTTTTTGGTCTGCAAACTTAAGTACTTAACCCTCCAGAAGAGAAGCTTAGTGATACTATTACACTGTAACATAGGTACTTGAGCTACCATCACTGTCTCTCTCACTGTTAAATGCCTTAGACTTAACATGGAACCAGTATTTTCCATCGATCATTGATATTCTAATAATTCCCTGGCCCGGCATGGTAGCGCATGCCTGTAATCCCAGCACTCAGGAGGCTGAGGCAGGAGGATCGGTGTGAGTTTGAGACCAGCCTGAGCTACAAAAGTGAGCTCAAGGCCAGCCTCAACTGCATAACGAGACCCTGTCTCAAAAAGACAAAAATAATAATAATAATAATAATAATAATAATAATAATTCCCTATAGAATGTGATTTTAAAAAAAAACTGTTACACTTTTTTACACAAAAATTTATAAATATAAGCATATACTAAGTTGCAGCAGATTAACCCTATGGCATTTTTCCTTGTTTGGTATTCTCTGTAATTGCACCTTTTTTCTTTTAAAATAAACAATTACTTGAAAGAGAATATAGCAATAATTGACATTACATTAGAAACAGCACACGTCTAAAGTACCAGAAGGACAAGTATTCTAAGCATGGTTTTAGTCTTGCACATTGCTACTCCAAGTGTCAAAAGCCTCTTTCCATTTTTGAAATCCTCTATGATCTCCTTTTTCAGAGTACGGTAGTTTTCATTGAAAAGATCTTTTACTTTTTTAGTTAGATTAATTCCTATGTATTTCATTTTCAGTGGTACTATTATAGAAGTTATTGTTTCTCTAGTTTCTCTCTCAATGTCTTTGTTGTCTGTGTAGAGGAATGCTATTTACTTTTGGATATTGACTTTTTACCCTGCTATGCTACTGAATTTGCATATTAGCTCTAGTAGCTTCTTGGTAGAGTTTTTTGGGTCTTCCCAGTAGATTATCATGTCATCTGTAAATAATGGTAGTTTCACTTCTTCTTTACCTTTTCTTATTCCTTTTATTTCTCTCTCTTGTCTAATGGCTGTAGCTAACGATTGCAGAACTATATCGAATAAGAGTGGTGATAGAGGACACCACTATCTCCCATTTTTGGATTTTGGGTTTGCTTTGCTCTTCATTTTCTGGATGACTTATGTGCAGCATTATAGTATTTATTTGTTCCTGTTCTATTTTCTTAATATGTGAGTTCAGAACTATAAATTTCCCTCTAAGGACTGTTTTCATTGCATCCCATAAATTCCAGTAGGTTGTGCTAAAAATTTCATTAAATTTTAAATATTGTTTAATTTCTTGTTTAATTTCATCTATAACCCACTGGTTGCTGAGAAGGATGTTGTTTAATTTTCATGTATTTCTGGGGTTCTTATGATTTTTTTTTGTCCTTTATTTCCAGTTTCATTGCACTATGGTCAGATAATATGCATGGAATAAATTCTGTTTTCTTGAAAATACTTAAGCATGATATATGGCTTAGTATGTGATCTATTTTAGAAAATGTCCCATGTGCAGCTGAAAAATTTATGTATTCAGAAGTGGTTGGGAGGAAGACTCTGTATATGTCCACTAAGTCTAGTTTTTCAAAGTTCTGGTTCAGATCTGCTACTTCTTTACTAATTTTTTGTCTGTTTGACCTATGTTTTTGGGATAAATGGGTGTTAAGGACTCCTGTTAAGATTGTGGCATTGTATATTAGATTTTTCATGTCCTTTAAAATTTATCTTGGAACTGGGGAGATAGCTCTGTAGAATAAAAGCTTGCCTGGCAAGTGCAAGGGCCTGAGTTCAATCCCCATTTCCACAAAAAGAGGTTTGTCTTACATAGCTGGGTGCTCCCATATTGGGTGCATAAATATTTATGAGTCTTACCTCTTCATCTTGAATTTTTCCCCCAATTAATATGTAGTGGCTTTCTTTATTTCACTTGGTCAACCTTAGCTTGAAGTTCAGACTGTATGCAAATAGGACTGCTACTCTTGCATGTTTCTCAGGTACTGGGGCATGTATTGTTGTTCTCCATTCTTTCACTTTCAACCTAGGACTTCCTTTATGAGCTAAGTGTGTTGCTTGTAAACAGCTGTCTTAGTTACTCTTCTCTCATTGCTGGAACAAAAACCTGACACTCAAAATTAGGGAAAGAAACGTTTATTTAGCTCACAGTTACTGGACATTTCAGTACATGTTCAGCTGGCTCCAAGGCAGAGTGATACATGACAGAAGGCAACCTGTCATGGTGGCAGCTAAGAGCAAGAGAGCAAAGGGAAGAATAGCAGCCCCTTCAGCACTTAACTTCTCTTCCCTCCTTCCATTGAAATGCAAACCACCTGCCTCAGGGGAGGTGCAGCATCCACACCCACAATAATCAGTAACAAATTCCAGAAGCCACTCCATGACTGCAAGAGGCTTTGGGGGGACACCTATACACAAATAGTAACAATACCATATTGTTGGATTTTATTTTCTTATTCACTGTGCCAGTCTATTTTTTTTAATTGGAGAATTAAGTCCATTTATACTGATGATTATAATTCAAATGTATTGACTTATGATTGACATGATTTTTACCTACTATTGATTACTACTTATTCTCCTGTGTTTAGTCGGTTGCCCTAGTTAGTGGGTTCTTTCTGTTCTCATTTGTGGAGTTCAGGTCATTGTGGTCCCTCTCTAAAATATTTTTTAGTTGTCTTGTGTAGGGTTGGCTTTGACTTCATCAAATTCTTTAGTTGTTCTTTGTCATGGAAGTATTTCTCTGCTCCCTCATACTTGAAAGGGAGCTTTGCAGAGCATGGCAGTCTGGGCTGGAATTTGTTTTCATGGAGGACTTGAAGCACTCTGCTCCATGCTCTTCTTGACTTCACGGTTTGTGAAAATAAATCTGCTGTTATTCTCATGGGTTTTCCTTTAAATATGATCTGTTTCTTTCCTCTAGCAGCTTTTAGTATATTATTCTTCTGCTGGATTTCTGGGATCTTGACTATTATATGTCTGGGTGTGTTTTTAGCTGGGTTGATGTTATTTGGAGTTTTGTATGTTGCAGTTATCTGAATGTCAGATGCTTTTCTCATATTTGGGAAGATTTGTGCTATTAATTCTGCCCATAGTCTTTTTATATCATTTGAATCGACTCGGTCTTTCTGGTTGATGCCTATTAGTCACACGTTGTTGATCTTTGCATCATCTTACTGATGCTGAATTATATTTTCCTGCATCCTAGTTGTTTTCTAGAGATCCTTTCTTAACTTTTCATGGATCTGAAACTCTATCTTCACTTTCATTTATACAGTGTTGCCAACTTTTGACTGAGATTTTTCCTGTATATCTTTTTGAAAGTGCTTCATGCGATCTGTACCTTTCCTATTGCTCATTTAAGCATCCCATCATTTTTCTATTCTCTAATTTTTAATCAATGCCTTCTTAGAAGCATTTATTAAGTCTTTCATTATAATTATCCTTCCTTTTTCTACTTCAGAGATTATTTATGATCTGATTGCCTCTCATCCTTTCTGCC
Source organism: Myocastor coypus (assembly GCA_004027025.1). NCBI lineage: Eukaryota > Metazoa > Chordata > Mammalia > Rodentia > Myocastoridae > Myocastor > Myocastor coypus. The sequence goes on along the minus strand of PVJA010003028.1, from coordinate 41,673 downwards.
TTTCTTTCTTTACTTAAGATAATATCAAATAAGAGATGTCTTTTTTTTTAGTTCAGAGGTTATTTCTGACTTGATTTCCTCTATTCTTTTCTGCAATTGTTGTTTTTACTTCAGACACTATTAATTCAGAGATTTGTTTTTGTACTACGGAGATTATTTCTGATCTATGTTCCTCTATACATTTCTGCATTTGTTTCTTTACATCAGATGTTATTAATTCAGAGATTTCAGCTGTGTGATTCCCATTTTCTTCTATACTAGTGTCTCCTGCATTTGTTCTGGGTAAGCTTGGGGCCTGAGAGTGCACATTGTTCCTTCTCTTTGACATTTGTATAGCACTGTCCTCTTACCTTTGATGCAGAACTTTGGTAAAATTATGCTCTTAGCTCCTACTGAAATTAGAGTCCAGATCTACCAAGTTTGATCTTTTCCAGATGTGCCTAGCTAAGTCTGGCTGCTGTGCTCAGGTCCTGCCTGCTGCGGCCCATGGAAGTGAACCCACTATGCTCTTCTGGCAAGACGTTCAGCTCCTAGATTAGCTGCGAGGTTCTGATCCCCTGCCTTTCTGGCACGAATTTTCCTGCAGGTTCCACAGCAGATGCCAGTCCAGGTTCTGGGTGTGGAAGAAGTTCTTGATGTAATCTTAAAATGGATTTCATTGCAATTATCTTTTAAATATCATATAATTTGATGTTTATTTATTAAGTTCATGTTTACACTTAGAAATTAATAGATCAGCAAAAAGCAGCACAATTAACAAAACTACTTGTTTGCTTTTTGTTTATTTATGTATTTACTGTGTCTCACTATGCAGATTGGACTCATACTGATCCTCTTGATTTCTGCCTCACTAGTGCTGGGATTACAGGCATGTGCTACCACACCCCTAGTCCATCACCAGGTCAGCACACCCGGGGGCAGGACTGGCACAGCATATGGTCCCAAGGCTCAAACCCTGGCCCCTGTGCTTACCTAAGCAAGCGCTTACTATGCTGAGCTCCCAGCCCTACCCAAACTATTTAGCAAATGAATAAACTCATCTTTCTCCTTTCTTTCTTTTGCCTTTTTTTTAAGCCCAGTTTTTCTTTACCTTTGAACAAAATTTTTCCCATTCCCAGTGACTGTTGTACCTTTCAGGTTGTGTTCACTCCCTCAGGTTCTCACAGTAGCAAGGCAACACAGTGTTTGCACATGTGGGTCTGATTTATTTCACTTGCAAATACAGTCTCTAGTTGCATCCATTTATCTGCAGAAGGCTGGAAATTTTCTTATAGCTGAGTAATATTCCAGTGTGTAAAAACACCACGCCTGTTTTATTTATTCTTCAGTTGATGGGCATTGAGTTGTTTCCACAACAACTTTTGTTCAAGCAATAAACAAATTGATTTTTAAATATTTTCAAAGTACGATGTGATTAATTAAGATTTTGGAAAAATGTACATGTTTTATGTAAAACTCACAGAAGTATCTTAGGAGCTACTTTTCTAGACATATAAATTTAAATTCATTAAAAAAATATTTTACTTGTTATTGTTTAATATCCAAATTACCTGAAGTGTCTTTCAATATGACATTATCTTGTCTAAATTTTGTTGTTTCAATTTTACTCAAATTATATTTTAACTCAAAATATAGTGTTATTATCAGTATGCACTGGATCAAAGTCTTAAGCTTAAAATGAACTGAACCATTGATTTGAGAAGTATTATAGTGTCCTGCTGAGACACAAGATTAGTTTCTTTTTCCCTGCTTATGTCACAGTATTGCTTTTCACATACTATTGGTTATTCTGTGTGTGTGTGTGTGTGTGTGTGTGTGTGTGTGTGTATGCATGTAACAGCAGGCAGGGTATCAAACCTCAGTCACTACATCTCCCTAAATATGTATTTTAATCCACTGAACTATTTAGCTGGCCCTTTGGTTATGCTAAAACATCCTGTTGTAACTTTTATTTCTTTGTGTTACTTCTCATACCACATATATTGGAGGATTCCTTTAATTGTATATCCTAAGTGTATCAGGATTCTCTTCACTTCTTCCACTGCCATACTAAGAAGGATTATAATGCTGTTCACATAAAATAACTTTAGAAATATCATGTTTGTTTTTATCATACGTTCCCTATTCCTTTATTCTCCACAGAAGGATCTAATGCTACTTATCTGAAGTCTTCAATAGTTTTCTTTTACACAGTCAAATAAAAGTACCTTCCCTACAATTACAAGGCCCTGTGTTCTAGCTTTTTGGCAAATCTCATCTTGTACCTCTTTCCTCTTTACCAACTATATTTCTGTCACTTTTCATACCATTTTTAGCACATCATGTTTGTTGCTGCCTTGAACTCTTGCTTCAACTATTTCCCCTTTTGGATGTTCTGTGTCCTTGTCTTGGCATATTCTAATTGTTCAGTATCAATTTCAATGTTGTATCCTAACGCAAGTAGGTCAATCGCCCTTAACCTCTGAATCCGTAGTTCCCACCAAATCACCTCCAATGTATCACCCAATTGATTTGCCCTCCATGTTAATGTTGGTCATCTAATAATTTTCTCATTATTTATTTAACATATTTATTTTTTCTATCCATTAACTATATCATTCTGTGAAGCCAAATATCTGTTTTACCTTCCACATCACTATTTTCCACATCTAAAACCATGAATAAATTATTGCAGAAAAACAGTACATATATATGAAAATAAATAGAAGCAATTGAAAACTATTAATTTTTTGCACAAATATTACTATTTTTACAGTTTCTTTAATGTAGTGAAGATCTAATAAAATGTGAGAAGTATAATACTAACATGCCCAACTGGGAGCAGTTAAAATATCTCAGGTTTAAATAGCATGCACTACAATAAAGATCCTTGCTATTACCATGCTTTTCAGAGTGATAATTATATCTTTGATTTGAAAAAATGTATTAGTTAAGTATCTCCAGCTCATTCCTGAAGGAAACTTTACTGAAAAGTATAGAATATGTGAAAACAATTAGAAACAACTGCTGTTACCTTGTGGCAAGTTGTAAAGGTTCTTTAAAGATATACTTCAGGGGAAATGGATTTTTTTTCCCAGCATAAAAGAAATCTCAAAGCATCACCTTCTGTATCTGCAATTTCATGAAGATAGATTTCATTTGATTTGAAAAGTCACAGTGTTATTATCCTGCTTAATAATAGTGTTTAGTTTACAAAGGCATCTGCTTGAGTAGTGGAATTCTCAAAACACTCACCGGAGGCCCTGTGTCCCTCAGCATTTTATGGATGACATGAGCAAGTTTTAGTGGCTGACAAGTCAAATTATTATTCCACATAGATGTGGATGTGTTGACAGTGTTGATGGCAGGTTCAGAAATGGGACATTGTAGGGAGCTGGGGAGATGGCTCCGAGGCACAAGTGCCTGCTGGGCAAGTGCAAGGTCGTGAGTTTGAACCCCAGTCCCACCAAAAAAAAAAAAAGAAATGGGACATTGTCCAAACAAGTGCTCCACTTAAAGTATGTATACAATGCCCCTCTTCTGTAACAGAGTCCCAGAGTTAGAGTATAATGTGCACATAATGGCAAAATGAAAGTCCTAGCAAATTATAGGTTGAAAGTGTAGTTCGTAGGATAGAATAAAATGAAACATGCCATGATAGACTTTTCCAAGTCAGAACAGAATTTGTTCAGAAAAGGCAATAATAAAATCAAAAGATACTTTTTTACATTAGTAAAAATATCTGAAAACTATGTAGCCAATCACCTATAATGATGAGCAGTATTTTCAGTAATTAACTTAGTTCAGTAAGATAGTGAATTGAGTTATGCTTTATGAATTTCAAAGCACATTTGGATAGCTACAGATAGAGTTATTTCTACCTATTTTAGAAAGAACCCCTGCTAATGGAGTAAAAAAGTGTAATATTTAGAGAAAAATTCCATCTTGCTGGCTGGTATTTATAAATGGCATTTGATTCAAAATTATGGACTATAAGCACATTCCATGTTTTGATTGATTATGATTATTTTCCTCTTTGCCTGCTCTAAGTTTGCTGCCAGGCTTCCCCTTGGTCAGTACATCCCAATTCCCTTGCAGGGTATAGAAATGAGGCATGCTGAATGGTCATCCTGAACATCAGTGGTGAACCTCACCCAAGGACACCCTTCTAAGTCCACATGCATATGTACAGAGACTCCCTTATGCACAGACCCGTGTGCTAGGTTACTTATCATAAAGTGATAGGACATCAGGAAATTTCTACAGCAATTATAATTTTTCAAAAGTGGAGATGAAAATTGAAAATTTCATTGAACACTACTCTTGTTTAAAGTTTGAGATTTCCCTCTGGGTGAAGCAATGTAGAAAAGACCACACTATTTCTTCCCACAAAGTTCTCATCCCTTTGGGACCAGCATTATGTTAGGAACAGTTGATTGGCTTGGAGCTCAACCAGTCAGAGTACCATAGTGCCAGAACTGCTGTCACAGGGGTTTGCCCTCCTTTTCCCCGCCCTCACTCTTGCCTAGCAAAGAAGCCTGTGTGTTACTGCTACATCCTCCCAATCCCAGAGTCCCGTAAGGAATATTTAACGAACCTAAAAACTCCACTGAATGTCTCTGGGAAATATGTCTTCTTACCTGATATTGTGAAGTAGAATGAATGTGAGTGTACCACTGTGTACAAATAAGAAGGTCTAAAATATAGATACCACAGCAAGTCCTGATTCCTCAAGGTAGTTGTATTTGTTAAGTCTATGATGACATGAGCTGATCATAATCAATATATTACTGTTCAGATTATTACTTCTATTTGTATCTTATAGAAATACCTGGTATTAGTTTCATTCTCTTGAGATGTAATATTATCCTATATGATATCTATCAACTAGACACAGATTTAGGTAATAGAAACTGAAAGCCTTTTAGAGGAAGACGGTCACATACATAAGTATAAAAATAAAAATATGCAGGCTACATATAGGTAAACATAAACTGCCTAACCTAAGAAGGTTTACAAGGAGCGATAAAAAATGTACTGAACACTTTATTATTATAAACTTACCTCAGAGAAAGACATACTATCAAAAAATGATGGAATAACTACATGTAAAGTAAGAGGGAGTCTTTAAATAGTTAGAGGAAAGTAAATAAAAATATATCCTATAATATAATAATATTTTACAATTTAAATGTTCACCTTCCTTATATTTTCTCACATCTCATTGATCATCCACTTAGGACAACTTCTGTAAAATGAAAAACTGTTTTCCATTCTAATCCATCTTATTTATCTGATCTAACACTGGTTTTGACTTGGGATTTCTGGCTTTTCCCAAAATTAACAAGACAGTGAAAGGTTTTCAGTTACTTTCTCCTCCAAAGACTGCTGTCTGTAGCTTAGGCTGGGAGAGGTTTACTTTGGCTCAGGTTTACTGTCCATGGCCAGATAGTTCCGGGCCGCAATGTCTTGGTGGAAAAACCTGGGTGGAAGAAAGCTGGCATCCAGAAAGTAGAAAGAGCAGGGGAGGACCTGGCTGGAGGCCCTGCATTCTCCAATGAGACCCCACCTCTTCACAACACATTCAGGTGCTGAACCCAGAATCCCAGTGAGGATAGTACCCCGTGACCCATTCTCCTTTCAAAAGCCTTACCTCTGAGTGCACAGGAGTCTTGAGGAATATTCTAGATCTAAAAGACTAAACAGATAAATGATTTTATTTGATTCAAGACATTAGGGCAACCACAACAGGTCAACTAAAGCAGCTTATGGAAGAAGACTTCTAGAGTGGCTTCAAAATTGGTCAAACATGATTGGACAACTGTGCATGATGTGAGCATGAACACTTTTGAGGAAGAGGAAAGGAGGTCTCTCATCCTGAAATCATTCTTTGTAAAAAAAAAAATTACTATGTTTTTATCTTACCTTGTAAGTCATTTTCTCACAGTGTCCAATGTCACTGTTGTGCTCTGTCGTTTTCTTTCTTATTTCTTCCCAAATCTTGCTTTACCTCCAAGAGCATCCTCTCCCTTACTCTTCACAACAGAAGAACAGTGAGGCACAGTTCTCGCACTGTTCACTTTGCACAAAGATGTTCAGTCACATGTGTGGCCTTGTGATCTGTGTAGCTTTGACAATCATGAAGCGTGACTACTTCCTTGACATTTTTCTCTCATGCCCCCTTTTCCCTTTTTTTCTAGAATCCTGTGCTTCTAGCCCTTCACACCATGTTACTCACTATACATGCTTACTAGAGAAGAACCTGTAAACATCTTCACAATGTGTCTACTATCAGCTGGAGCAAGAATTCAGTGAGGCAGTGGTATGTCTTATGGAAAATTATTTTGTGCATTGACCAAAGATGAACATTACTGTCTACCTGAAGCCACAAAAATGACTGGACAGTGCAAATACTAAGGAGAAAGGGTAAATTCTGAATTCTTAAGAGTTCTTGACCCCCATACATATGTAGTTTCCAAAAGTGCCCAATTGCAAGTTTTAGAAATATTAGATCAGAGCTAATACCTAAACCAATTTTGAATAGTCTATCTGATTAAATCTGTACCAGATCTCAGCTGCTTAGAATAGTCAGGGGAATAGATTCTGAGCCCACAGTACCTTCATTTAAATCCCAAGGACATCGCCAGAGCAACTCTGCACTCAGGCAAGTATATCCCCTCAACTCTTAGTTTCCGTTGTCTTTTTTTTTTAATTAATTTTAATGAGAAAAAAATAGCAATGAGACAGTTCAAATCAGGTTACTAGGATAGTTACAATGATTAATACATTGTATATTGTTGTCTTAGTAGTAGTTATTCAGAGCACAAGATGCAGACGTGATATCTGAACACTATTAGTACAATTCTTTCTTCTCATTGAACTAAGAAAAAGTTGCTGTATATCTGTCCTATGTTTTTTCACTAGATAATGGTCCTTCATTTATATTTCCCTTGTTTGTTTTATTTTGTCAGATATAGGTGTTCCGTTGCCATTCAAATATTGTAGGTACATGAATTTATCAAAATTACACTTAAATTCTGCTCATTGTAGAATCAACTTTGTGTATTTGTGAAATCTGTTTTATGTATGTATTTATTGATTGATTGATTGATTGATTGATGCAGTACTGGATATTGAACTCAGGACCTTCAGCTTATCAGGCTGGCACTGAAGCCACTGAGCTACATCTCAGGTCATGAAACTTGTGAAGCAGTGCCTAAGTGTATCTACACAGTAACATGCTGGTAGGTTAAACTATATGGGCCATAATTACCAGTGAGCTCTTGAAGACCCCATTTTTCTTCTGCTGTCAGATACCCCACTCTCTGTGCAATAACAGTTTGCTAAATACTGTTCTTAGTTATGACTTCCTGCATTAAAGAAGAAATGAATGCAAAGCTTTATGTCATAGAAATTGGAAAATCTGGAACGAAATAAAAGGTAAAGATAAAAAACCTTAGTGGGCCATAGTTATAGTTGCCTTTTGCTTCAGCAAATCTAAGATGTCCATTTTAAGGTAGATTCTTATTAAGCAACTAGAAGAAACAGAAGTGTTGGTCTTCATTTGTATTTCCTTTATTTCATATTTTTAATTTTTATTCATGCAAGCTTGACTACATAATGTGCATATTCATCATAGGGAGTTGGGAACATATCTTAATTCTTTTTATTTCTCCTTTCTTTCACTTTCTGCCCCCCTCCCATTATCTACTGGTCTTCCTCTCATTTAAAAAAAAAACAAAAACAAAAAACTCTATTTTTTATTGCCAATTATCTGACTTTTATTTTTTACTTTATATACTTTATATGTTGTTTTTCTCACATATGAAAAACCACATGATACTTTTTTGTGTGTCTAATTTATTTAGCTTAATACTATTGCCACCAGGGAATGTCCGTTTTCCTGCACATTGTTAAACTATGAAAGGCATTCAGCCAGGTGTAGTGATGCATAACTGCCATTCAAGCACTTGTAGGCTGAGGCAGGACGATTGCTGAGCTGGGGCTGCAAAGTGAGTTCAACACCAGCGTGAACCTTGCATAGCAAGACCCTGTCTCAAAACAGACAAAAACAAACCAACAGAGGGGGTTTTCAGGTTATCTCAGTGGTTTAAGCACCTTCACAGGCAATCCCAGTCAAGCACAGGAGATGATAGATCGATCCTCACCCACACCGTCAAGGCAGCTTGAGCGAGCCAAAAAATAAAAAGTAAATAAATAAATAAAGCAGAAATCCAATGATAGTAAAATTATAAGTATGTTCAATATTAAAAGATCACACTTCAAGGTCTGTGAGCGAGCTTAGCACACTAACTGCCTTCTTAGGCAAGTACAGCGACTGTGGTTCGATCCCCTGTACCACATCTCTGTAGGCCCAGCCAGAGGGCACACTGAGCCAGCAACTAAGTAGGGGTGTGGTGACACACACCTGTAATCCCAGCACTTGGAACGCTGAAAGCACAAGGATCATCACGGGTCTGAACTGTATAGTGAGACCTTGTATAACATACGTTTAAAAAATAGAACGAAAAGAAAATCGCACTTGTATATTCATTAAATATTATCTCAGAAATAAAAAATTCAGAAAAAAATTAAGCTATTTTTCTCAAATATTCTTAAGGTGCTTAAGCTGTTCACAAGCCACAATAAACCACAAAATAATGCCTGATGTTACCATCATGAGGAGTGACATTTACTGTAACCATCTTGGTCTTCACCTTGAAGTTACAGAGTGGGCGGGATGGCTGCATTATGTTTTCTGTTTCATGAGTGCATCTCAAATACATCTCTTGACTTACTCTGTCTCATTATTTATTCATTCAGTAAATATTTCCAAATATTATCCCACTATGATCTAGGTGTCATAATATGAAGATTTAAGGTCTCCTGGGAAATATCATTTTTGTACATAGCACAATACATATAGACAAATCTCTGCTTACATTTCATATTTTGGAAAATATTTACTTAATAAAGTATTAAAATTATTGCCAAGTCTATCATTATTTTAAATATTTTCTCAAGTAATTATAAAGCCAAACATTCTTCTGTAAGTTCAACATTACTTTCTACAGCATTTGAACTTTTCACTCTTGATTCAAAAGTCTTCGATATTGTTATACTGCTTATTTTTAAGAGATTCACTATTTTGATACCCCAAAACTATCACTGTTTCTCCTACAACTTTTATGTATCTTTAATCTTTATAATCCTATATGGCAAGAAGAATTTATATTCTTATTTTCACCCTTGAGGAAACTAAATGTCAAAAAAGAATGACATTTATGCAAAGTCACAGCACTTATAAATGGCAAAACTAGAATTTCTTCTAGCCTTTTTATATCACCCCAGAGAAGCCTCATTCTGCACAATCATGTGGCACAACTTGCTAAACTTTCCTAGTCCACATGAAGCTAGAAAGAGACGTAAAAGTAGCTGCAGTCACCTGTTCATCATTCTTAAAGAATATTTATATTTAACATTAACTTTTCTCAAGGAAATCAAGTGATTTTAAAATATTATATTGTAAATTTTAATAGAAGAAAAGAGGTAGATATGAAGGTCTTCATTTTGAAGACAGCCAAGCTGTAGGAACTTACTCAAGGGCAGCTTAACTGCTTTTCTAAGATTAAATCTGAAAATTCCTTTTCTACTGCTGTATAAACCAAGTCCCTTCTAGGACTCATTTAGTTCATTTTAAGTATTATGAATCTATAGTCTGGCTTTCTGTTTACTAGGTTCATATAAAATCAACCTTTGCACTAGCTGGATAGCTCAATGGACTAAGCGCCTGCTTAGGCAAGTACAGGGATCTCATTCGATCCTCAGCACCATAGGCTGCATCAGCCCCACCCTCGGGCCCACTGCACTGACCACCAAGACTGAGCCTGGTGGCATAAACCTGTAATATCAGTACTGAGAGGCTGAAAACACGAGGATTATTAAGTCTGAGCTCCTTAGTGAAACTATGTACCAGATACATGGAAAAAAAATATGTATTTTACATAAAATCATGCACTTCCTAAGATTCAAGGTGAGTCGATGTGTATGACTTACTCTGTAAGAAGAGAGGAAGTATCCCCTCCAACATTACAATTTTGAAGTACTAAATTATACCAAACCAAAAAAAAAAAATATTCTAGAACCTTCCTACAACACAAGTAAAGGTGAATTTATTGATGACTAACTTCTAGCAATAAGGAACAAATATGTTGATGGACCCAAATTTGGATTTTGTTTCTAGTACAAATCTAGGAAAATAGGAAACAAAATCAAAGCAAGATGGTCTGGAACAGTCACTCAAAAGTGCCTTGCATCACAATGCACACAATGTGAAGATGTGGGTCAGAGGAGTCGTTACAGCAGAACTGTTATTTTAGGATTGCTCTGAAAGTTGAAATATCAGTATAAAGTCTGTTTTACCTAATACTTAGCTTATCAACTGAACCAAAGAATAAGTCAAAATTCTGTCTTACTTTTCTTTGTTTTATTTTGAAGCACCTAGTATAGAACTCATGCCCTTGCACATGGCCAGAAGGTGCTGTACCACTGTACTATTTTCTCAGTTCAGCTAACAGACTTCAAAGAATTGCTTCTACAACTAGCAATGATTCATATTGAGAGAATTACTGAAGTAACTGCACCCTGGCCATAGAGCATGAAGAAGACACACTAAGAATACCACTTCCCTGAAATTTAAAACAAACATAGCTTCTCTTTTCACGAGATCCATCCCAATGTCAAACATTTCCTATTTTCAAGAAGTACCATCAGATCTTATACTTCTGTGTATGTCTCTGTTGCTAAACTTTGAAAATTTGAATTTAACTAGGTCTAATTGAATATGTTCTTTTAGATAATTATTGAATTAAAGCTATCTTTCACAGATTGATTTATTACAGACTTGCAGAGTTGAAGACTTTTGAGTTTAGGGGACTTCTACTTAGTGGGGAAAAAAAAAAAGAAAAAAAAGACCTCAGAGACCAGGAAAGTAGATCTTGGATAGACCAAACAAGGCTGGAGGAATGAAGACTCCCAGGACTTCACAGGTGAGCAGTCATGGAACATCTCCCTGGGAAAGACAGCCATCTGTGGGCTGAAAGGGACAAGACCATGGGGATGGGGCTGCCCCAGCCCTTTGCAACTCATGTCACGCCATAACGTAACCTGAGTGCTACACACAGAACTATGGAAATTAAAATTAGTGCTGCTGCTTTCATTTTATTTTTATATTGCTTCGCTGTGATTCCTGGCCCTCTTTCTCTTCTTTTGGAGTGGCCATTATGTACTGGAATTATTTAATTTTGTTTTTTATTTTTATAGAGACTAACAGCTAAGAATTACCCTGGAATCTCAGAGGATGCTTTGGACATCATTTTTTTTAGCAGTTCTGTAACTGTTGTGGCTTTGGAAAATCTTGGAAATTGGAGACCAAGTGCAGAATGCTGTGCTTTAGATCTAAAATGTTCCTCAAGTTCTTATGCGTTCACAGGTGCAGCTTTTGGAAGATGATTGGAATATGAGGGGATCTCATTAGTGGCTTGATCTAGTGAGTTCATAGCTGCACGAACTATTTGATGGTGGGTTCTGGTTGGAGGAAGTTGTTCCCAGGGAGTTCCATCAGTGAGAACACAGTGTTGTTCCTAGAGCTTCCCTTCTGTGTGCTGCCTGCCTGCCACATGCTGCACAGCCTTTCTCACCATGTCCTCACTCCATGCTGCATGTCCTTAGAGGCAGACAGCAAGCCTAGACTGAACCCTCTAAAACTGTGAACCAAATAAGCTTCTCTTCCTTTAACTTGCAAGCATGAGACTTTTATCCCAATGACAGAAAAGTCTCCAATACAATGGATAAAGCAACAAAGCAAACCACGAAAGTGAATAGAGAATCAGTGAGAGAATTATCATAATATAAGAGAGAAATATAACTGTATCTCCATAGCTGCAGTAGTATGACGCACTGAGAGCCAGAGACAAGACTAAAGACCTAAGCAGGCACTTTCTTTGCCATGATACAAACTTCAGCTTTCCACAAAGGCTTTATCATATTCCTCATGGAGGAATATGAGATGAGACTTTTAAGGAATATGAATGTTACTTGTGGGATAGTGATGTGATTATCTTGTCTTCAGTGATTTTTATCCTTGCCTGTATTAAAAACAGGAGGAAAAATGTGGATGTATCTATTGAAATAAATGAAAAACTGATGAATGAAATAAAAATTTGGAACTATTCAGATTAGAGAACTATTTCAAATTTGTTTTCCAAGTTTAGGAAAATTGTTTCTTAAAAATATTGAGGGGCTGGGGAGATAGCTCCGTGGCACAAGTGCCTACCTGGCAAGTACAAGGTCATGAGTTTGAGCCCCAGTCCCGCAAAAAAAAAAAAAAAAAAAAATTGAAAATTAGGATTGAATTAAAAATATCATTAGATGTAAACATTAATTGGCCTTTCCAAGAAGTTTGGTGAGAGCTTCAAACTATAAATCCATGACTCTAAATTATGAATAAAGTACGCCCTCCGCGATAGTACCAGGACAGGAGCTGCAAGGATGAGACAGACACAGAGACAAATGGGGGCTGTGATGTGTGTCTTTACTTGCAAAAAAGCAACCTAGGGGCAGATTTTATAGGATTAACAGATTTTATTAAAAAGTACAAAAGAAATTAAGGGACTGACTCTATGGAAGGAGAGAGATATAGTCTACCAACATGATCACCAAAAAGAGAGATCGTCAAATTCTTGTATTTCAAGGTAAATAAAATTGTTCCTCATCTTGAGACAATAAACATAATTTCACTTGGAGCATTATCACCTTTAATTTTTCCTGAAATTTCATCTTTTACATCTGATGATCAAATTCTAATTTTAAGTTATGGAACAATCACTACTTTTCCTATTGACTACAAAGGTTACTTTTTTCAGTGTGTTTCTGGGAGTCTTTGCTATAAAATGAAGATAGTCTTTATTTTCCAAAATTTTATTAATAAATACAACAGGCAGTTTAACATATTATAATGTTATAATCATACCATTAAAATATTAATATACATAAGTAATATATTATAATATTACTTCACAAGAAGATCACAACCTAAGAGAAAAATTAACAGAAAATTATATGTAACATTTAACCAAATGAACATTTTGCTGTTGAGGGACTGGATTGAGGGAAATATACCTTACATTTTGTCAAGTCTTTCAGAAAATTATGCTGGAGAGATAGCTCTGTGGCACAAGTGCCTGCCTGGCAAATGTAAGGTCGTGAGTTTGAACCCTGGCCCAGATTCTCCAAAAATAAATAAATACTTTTTTTAAAAAAATTATATAGTATAAGTCAATGATTTAAAGTTCTTAAGTATCTCTATAATTAGACTACTATTATATCAAGGAATGATTAAATTTTTCTGTCATTCACAAGAAATTCACTTACCAAATATTTTTTCCTCTCATTACATTACATGTAAGAAATATAGGGACTACTAAAACTCCAATAATTCTTTAAAACACTAAAAATATATAGGGCCAGTGAGATAGCTTAGCATATAAAGTGTTCCTTAGGCAACTGCGGAGACCAGAGTTTGGTCCCTGCTCCCACATGCTATGCAGGCACCCACCCCCAAGGCACACTGAGCCAAGGGCTAAGTCAAAGCATGTTGGCGCATGCCTGTCTTCCCAGTGCCAGGGGAGCTGAAAACATGAGGATCACCGCGAGTCTCAGCTGCATACTGAGACCCTGTACCAAATACACAAATTGGGAGGGGGGACCTGCAAAATAATTTTTAAGTGCAATTGATTTCCTCAGGGATTCCAAATTTTCACTTTAATTAAAACATGGGAGTGAGAGACCTGTCTAAATTTTCAGTTCAAAAGAATTCTATGGTCCCTGCGGTTTCTTGGTTCACCAGAAGCAAATAAAACTTGATGATAAAGAAAATGTGTTGGGGTGCTCTTGTTCTTTGTCGCCACCATGAAAGGTTGTTTTCTCTCCTGTGCCACTCTGCCTTGGAGCCAGCTGAATATGGACTGAAACCGTCAGTAAATGAAATCAATATTCAGAACAATTAGAAAATTAAAATAGAACATCTCAACAGAGGAAATTTTCTTCATGCACATAGACATATAAAATATAGAGTAAAATAAAATAAAATAAAATAAAAGTAAGTGTGGTTTCTGAGAAAAGGAGAACCTTTCTATACTGGATGTAGCAATGCAAACTAGTACAACCACTATGAAAATTTATCTGGAGTTTCTTCAAAAACTAAAACTAGAGACTTTATTTCAGCCAGTTATTTGTCTTCTACATAAATTTCTGAAAAAATTTAAAGACCTATTACAATGATACATGCATTCCCATGTTGCATAACTCATAATAGCTGAATCTATACGAACCAACATACTCATCAGCAGCTGAGTGGATAAATAAAATGTGGTACTTATATACACTGAAAAACTACTTTTCTATACGCAAAGACAAATTTGAGTCATTTCTAGGAAAATGAATGTACCTTGAAACCATAATATCAAGTGGAAGAAATCTGACACAGAGGCTTAACTATTGTACTGTTAATCTTCTGTGAGAAGCTCAAGACACACATAAATCAAAGAGAGAAATAAAAGATAATAGAAAACACAGAGCAAGATACTTCGTGAATGGAAACAAGACCTAGACTAGGTAAGGAAAGTTTGCTGCGAGTACAAAAAGAATTATGAGAGCCGGCCTGACAGGACTGCAGAGTAAAGCACCTGCTTAGGCACAGTGCAACAGCCAGGGTTCAATCTCTGGCTGGCCATGCAGGCCCCAAATGTGGGGTGCACTGAGACGGCGATGGAAACTGGTATGGTTGTGCACACCTGTAAGCCCAATGCTTGGAAGGCTGAAAACAGTAGAATCACTATGAATCCAATCTACACAGTAAAACCCTTTAGACACTGTAGACCCTGTCCTAAATACACGGTAAAGAACAATTATGATGTGTTGTGTACATGTACTAACTTTCTATGATGAATGTAATTATTATGTACTATAAGGAAGTATTAAGAAAACATTTTCAAAAATGAAATCCTAACTAAAGTAAGTCTTTGAATGTCTCCTTTGTTAACCAAGTAAATAAAACTACTTACTAAGGTTTAATAAATGAAATTGTGCATGTTTATTGCCAATGAAGACATGTATCCAGAGAAAAGAAACTTTACTTTTTTATTTATTTTTTTTGTTTTATTTTCTTGCTTCAGAACTTTTGTTTGTTTGTTTATTTATTTTTATGGCCGGCTCAGCCTGCCCTGAGGGCAGGGCTGGCGCAACATGTGGTGCCGAGGATGGAACCGTGGTCCCTGAAGCTGCCTATGCTTTCCTAAGCAGGCGCTTTAGACCACTGAGCCATCCCGCCGGGCCCCGAGAAAAGAAACTTTAGTCTTTGATAATATTGTTATTCAAGAGATTGGGGGTATTGACAGCAACTACAACTATGAATTGAAAAAAAGGATGAATATTTTAAAGTGTTTTCCCTTGCCTCACCATGAGTTAACAGATGTTACCAACAATGAGTCAGTTGTTGTTTACTGTAAGCATGCGATGACAGACAAGTGTTGTGGTGCACACCTCTAATCCCAGCACTTGGGAGAATGAAGCAGAGGAATCATTGTGAAATTTCAGACCATCCTGGGCTACAAACTGAGCTCAAGGCCCGCCTACACAGTATAGTGAGACTCTCTCTCAAAAGGACCAAAAAAAAAAAAAAAAAAAAGACCGCCTGTAATCCCAGCACTCAGGAGGGTGAGGCAGGAGGATCAGTGCAAGTTCGAGACCAGCCTGGGCTACAAACTGAGCTCAAGGCCAGCCTACACAGTATAGTGAGACTCTGTCTCGAAAGGACCAAAAAAAAAAAAAAAAAAAATAGAGGAGGAAGTAAAGGCAAATGTGAAGCGACTGGAGAATTGGAGAATTATCCATTATGGACTACTGTTCTAAATATACAGCTACTTTCTCTTTGTGCAATTATCAAAAAGATCTGTACTAATGATGCTTAGATAAGAAATCATGTCTGTGTCTTCTACTCTGAACAATTATGATGAAGACAACATTATGCAATGTATTAATTATTGTAAAAACAATTAAAAATTGAAAAAAATGAATAGTTCATATGGAAAATAACAGGAAAAATGTTTTCAAAAAGTTAAATCATCAACTTAATGAAACCTGAAGTGGAGATATGCTAAGAAGATCTGTAACTGAAAATTGGTAAAATGTATGTGGGACAGAAATTAGTTTCTTGTAACAAAATGATGTTTGTGTTTTTTATTATAATTTTGTTGCTTTTGATGGGAAGTGACAGTGAGGCAGTTTCAGGACAGGTTGGTAGGACAGCCACAATATTTAAAGCAACATATGTTATTATCTTCATGGTGATTGTTCAGAGTGCAAGATTCAGACATGATGACTTTTCCAGGCACTGTTGGTGCAAATATTTCTTCTCCTTCAGGTAGGAGAAAGTAGTTATATGCATGGTCCAATGTTCCATAGTGGTGATGGGTTATCAGCAGAACTGGCAGTTTTGGAGACTGTTGACTTGAGCCTTTTGCAGCTCTGCGTTACTTATCTGGCTTTGCTTTTTATGCCTCATAGTTGAACTTTTCTGCTGGATGGTTGAGGCCAAGTTGGGGCAAGGCCTATATAGTAAAACATACAACTTTTGTGTTTGATAGGGTCAAAAGTTTTGTAGAACTTTTGTCAGTGCCGGCCATCTGGATGAGTCATGGCCATTGTTTGATCAGTTTGCTCTCTGTGAACACCTGAGAGAGTGTTTTCTCTCTAGGTGACTCTCCTCAGGCAACCTGCATATCGTTGATCCCATTCCTCTGTAGCCCCATGGTCTTCTTGGGCAGAGAATTTGAGATACCCCTGAGTTGTGGGATGTTGCAGGGTGGTTTCTCTTGTATCCTGGGTCCTCATTGACCTTGATGGGCTAATGCTTATAATGATATAAGATGTTCAAACCTACAGCTTTTTACTATTTACATATTATTTTGTATTTTATGGAAAATACTTTAATCTATCTCATGCAATTAAATCAGTATTGACCATAGTTAACTTAATTCACTAATATGAACCAAATCACTATCATTTCATGCATTTTTGTCAAAATTTCAAGTTATATGCCCTGACTTGTCCTTCCAAATAAGCAATTTAATGTCTTAGCAATAATGAAGTTTTATGAAGGTCTTTGGGGCTCCAGGACAAGATTGTAATGTTACACACTGAACAAAAGCACCTCTTACTACCAAACACTAGATCACTTTGAAATATTTTTCTGTAGACTTGACACTTATTAGTAAATAAACCTACAGTCATAAGACAAAAAAAAAAAGAAAGAAAGAAAAGAAAAGAAAAGAAAACGTGTTGGGTAATCCTACTAGAATCGACCTTAAGGTGTCCATCCTGGGTTTTGAGATGTTGAAGGAACTGGACATGAGGCCCGATAGGCATCAGGCTCTCTGGTGCCCAGCTCCTGCTTGTCTTGGTCCCAGTATTTGAGCCCATCCCCTTTTGGTCTGCTCCATTCTCCTCCTTTCCAGCCCCATCCTGACTCGGAAGCTTCTCTCCATTTGGCCTCAGCAGAATTCTTCATGGGTGGCTTTCTCATTTGCCCAATGTGATACAATGCTGAATCTGATGTGTGCAGAATATTTTTTCTCTGTGCCCAGTTTCTCCAGCTGTGATCGTGGTCTTATGATTAAAACTCCTAAAGTTAATGAATTTTCTTCTTAATGTTCCAAGGGCCCTTCTATATTCCCTTTAGTTTCTGGGATTCCCCTGCAAATATTCTCTTATGAAATTATCTTAAAATTCCTTTTCATTTCTTAAAAAAAGATCAATAAAAGGCATAAGAAAGATGATGAGAAATTAAATAATGAATCTCATAATTTGCTTTGGTTAACTTATATGTAAGGTTGTTTGGTAAGAGAAAGCCAGCAGCTTAAAAAGTGAATTCTGTTTGCTTCAGCAGCACGTGTACTATATTTTCAAAGATACAGAGAGATTAACCCTATCCTTGTGCAAAGATGACATGCAAATTTGTGAAGGGTTGCATGTTTTTCAAAAAACAAATATTGTCTGTGTGAAATTTCTCTCTAGACATTTGCTTTTGACTCTCCATCTCATTTTCCAAGACCACGGATCCCTTTGTCAAAAGTAGTGGGCATTTTGTGCTCAGGAAACTCCTGACACCTGTTTTATCTTAGTGCTTTGTAGTCCTCTCCTCTTTCTTCATCTCCTGGCTCTGCAGTCAGAATTCTGTGACACGCAATGCATCCCGGGGGAGAGTGGGGCTGCCTACACATCAAACTCGGGGAGAAGAATGGAGTGGCAAGGCAAGAGCTGCATAGAGCCCAACCTCCGCCGGTGCCACAGCTCCCGAAACAATTTCCTGCCACCCGTGAAAACGACTCTTTACGCCCATAAAGGAGGTTTGTCAACCAGCCAGGAGGAAAATCAGTTGCTAAATACTTCTGCACCATGAAGGAGACAAATATGGTCTCTACATTCAAGTGCCTCATGAGCAAGTCACATCTAAAAAAGACTAAAATCCACTCCGGGCCAAGAACATCAAGGAAATTCTGACCTACCCGAAAGCAGCAAAGATTTAAGGCGATGGGGAATAATTTCTAAATGGACACAGTCACTATATATTATCTGACTTTGGGGGGTGATATTCTCTTACAAAATTAATAGTGAAAGATTTAGTTGTAGATTTATGGCCAAATATTTTTTTTTTTTTTACCATTTCTAAGTATGAAAAAAGATGAAAAGGTGCAACTGGATTCTGTACCTTTTTTATTTGCTAAGGGTGAAACACCAGCTTTGCATGCACTATGCCAGCGATTTTAAAAAACATACATTTCACTCGATTGTTTTCAAGTGTTTCATAATTGTCACTTCTAATAAGCAGTAGAAAATCTTTGAATGAAAAAACAAAACTTAAAAAAATTGACTCAGCAAGTGCACTGTTCTTTTGGCTGGTCAGTTTTCCTGTTGATGAGAAATAGCCAAAGTCAATAACTGAAAGGAAAAAATGGCTTGCTTTGCTTATACTTTCAGAGGTATCTGCCCATCACCATGAGTGCTAGTGCTGTGGACCTGAGGTGAGGTGCAGCTTCACTGCGGAAGTGAGGTTGGACCAAAGCCATTTATTCGGTGGCATAAAGAAGGAGAGCTCAGGGGACGCTGCCAGGAAGACACACAACGGTGTGTCTTCAGTCGCCCACATTCTGAAAATTGGTCCCATTTTCTGACAGCGTGTTCAACTATGAACAAAAGTGGTTTCACCCACTAGTGAGTGTAGAACCCCATGATCCAATCAACTACCAGGAGCGGTTTAATCAAATCAAATTGCATACAAGATTGATTGACAGAACAGCTCACTTTTGTTGAAATCATTAAAAAATTTCTGAAGATGTAATTATATCTAATTATCACAATGGACGATGCCACTCATTTAGCAACTTAGATGTTTTTCCAAACTATTTGTACAGATAGATGTCAGCACACCACAGTGTGACAATGTGAACTTTTGAGAGCAAATTTAATCTGAAATCATTGCAAAAATAAATCTTGAAAAATATCTGCACTAGGCAATCTAATGATTTATTCAGAGTCTGAATAATTGATATCCAATTAAAATATTATTGCCTAAGCAAAAATATAAGTAACAATATTGTTTTTAATTCCAGAACCATAGTTTATGGTCTGTGGCTAAGAAAAAAATGATTCATTTCTGATAGGAACATAATTATTTGCATTTGTTCAGTTTAAACATATTTATGATTCTTTCTCTTTCTTTTTTTTTTTTTTTTTTGTTGTTGTTTTTTTGAGACTGAGTTTGACTATACTGTCCTTGAATTTATTTTGTAGCCTCTGCTGACCTGGAAGTCATGGCAATCCTCTAGCCTCAGCCCCCTGAGTGTTGGATTTCTAGGTGTGCCCCACCAAGTCAAGCTTCATTTTAAGCATATTTAGTTCTATAAATGCTTACTAGTATGTTTAAAGAGTTCCTGTTTGTGTGGAAGTTTTCATATAATGAACTGTCACATGAACTGTGATGAACACTAGAAATTTTTACTTCATAGAAGTGGTCAAGTACAAAGGTAAATATCTTCTTAGTGTTCTAGAAAGAAATAATTCTTCACTACGCATCAAGATGTAATTCTTTTACCACATGTATTGGAGATAAAATTATTATTCCCTTATATGTTTTTAACTTTTGTTTTAGTAAATATGGTTACTGTGAATTCATAAAAATAACTGTGAATTAATAATAATTTATAGTGTTAGTTTTGTGAATCAATAATAAAACATACATACTAGTGTGTCTAAAAATGAGAATTTTATATATATTTCAATTGTGCAAAATTTAACATTTCAACTATAAACTATATATAACATCTCTCAAATATATGTATCACATGTATCTGGCTTTCTGTTACTCCAATAAAGAAGACATCTGCATTTTTTATTTTGTAAATTACAAGAGAAATAAGAAGGGGCCAAATGATGTACCCACTCCTCTGTCTGGAAGGTGTTACTCTTTGATGCTAAACCTACACGCTACAATGTACATGAACCAATCAAGAATTGGTCGCCATTTTATTCTTAGCATAATGTCATTTGGAACAGTGAGATTATAACACTTAAAATGTCTGAGACAGCATTTTGAAAACTGTTTCTTGGGGCTGGGGAGATAGCTCCATGGCACAAACGCCTGCCTGGCAAGTGCAAGGTTGTGAGTTTGAACCCCGGTCCCAAAAAAGAAATAAGATCCTAAATTATTTAAGTATTTCTATACTACTGAGGCAAAAGCTAAGGAAATTACACTTAAGACTGAATGAGCTAGTAGGAAGATCAAGGCTGATTTTATATTCTTTGTAAGCCAGCAGTACTTCTAATTCTTACAAAATACTTTTAGCTCCCCTAGGAGGAACTGTGCAGAAGGGGCTCCCGTGGATAGAAAATATAGCAATGAAGTCCCAAGAGGGCAAAGCATTGAATTATTTATTTTACAGATAATATTCAATGAGATGGTTCAGGAGAATTAAAACACCTCATTGTTAATCATTATAAAATCTAACCACCGAGTCTCAGTTTTGTTTAGCTGGAGAACTTGTTTTGTCCAAAATTTTGAAACATATGTAAGATTTTTCTAGTGTCTCTCATTAAAATATCTATAAAATTTACTATAGCTGCCCCTGAAAAGAAGCTCATTTCACTGACCCGTGTGAGATTTACAGCATGAGAAGCACATACCCAATTCTATCTGATTAAGGAAGTTTTATAGACGCAGAACTAGAAGAAAATGGAACTATCTGAGCTGTGCCTATAAATATGGTGCGAAGCGACAAGCCTTTCAGAAGTGTTTATTAAATGAAAGATGGTTTTTCACCCTGACTGCCGTATTTCATCAGAGGCCTCAGAGCCCTCTGTCAATACCCTTTCACACACATAACTGTCACCGCGTAGACACTCAAACCAGCAAAGGCACCTTGGTCTCAGTGCTTCTCTGTCCTCAAAACTTTGTGGGAAACTATGAATTGATAATATATCTACAGGTAGGAGCCTGGGTTTTTCTAGTGATGATCACCTTGGGCATTAAAAGTTATTGGAGAAAAGAGGGGAAGAAGAGGGTCTGCAAGTTTCATGACCTATGCAATAACAAGACCAACCTGATGGATGATTTATTACGGCCCAGTTTATTTCCTGTCCTCAAAAGTCAGTCACAGGAAAGGACACTTCACTCTAAAACTACTCCTTTTGTGTTCTTCTTTTGACCTCCCTTTCAGAAAAAGCTTGAAAAGGTGCAGTGTATTTTATCTTCTGGAAATTCTGAGGTATTTAGTTAATGGAAATATTTTAACGTAATATAGACCTTCTAAAAAGGTGTCAGTGAAATGTACCTTGGAGTTTCAGAGTTTCTTAATATTTTCTGTCATATCTAGGAGGCATTTTTTCATGTGGCAAGTTATATGATAGTATTTTGCACTCCAAGTGGAAATTTTTAAACATTTAAAAATCACAATTAATATGACTGACTTCGTGTTTGTATTCCCATGTTCATGCCAAACTTCATATTAGCTGTTTGATTTTTTTATGTACATGTTCTTATTTTGGATATTATACAAACATCTCTGTCCCTCTTTTCCTCAGTATACAGCCATGAATTACAAGACTTTTGTCACTGTAGCTTAGTGCTGCTTTGATGTGAATAGCTGTGCTAATATACGAAGGAAACCAAGAGCGCGTACATTGCACTTGCATAGCTCTGAAATACATTCTGTAGAATAATTACTCAACAATAGGACAATGTTTGGTAGAAATATCATGAAAATCCTGGCATGGTGATCATGCTTGTGACCACAGCACTCTGAAATGCATAAGGCAGAGGACTATAAATGTGAGCCAACCCTAAGCAATTTTTATGTCAAGATCTAAAAAAAGCCAGGCGTGGTGGCGCACGCCTGTAATCCTAGCACTCGGGAGGCTGAGGCAGGAGGATCGGTGTGAGTTCGAGACCAGGCTGAGCTACAAAAGTGAGTTCAAGGCCAGCCTCAACTGCATAGCGAGACCCTGTCTCAAAAAGAAAAAAAAAAAAAAAAAAAAAAAAAAAAAAAAAAAAAAAAAAAAAAAAAAAAAAAAAAAAAAAAAAAAAAAAAAAAAAAAAAAAAAAAAAAAACCTTCAAAAAGGCTGGAGATGTACCCCAGTCCTTCCAAATTCCTAGCATATTTAAGTTGGAAGTTCTTTGGGACTGCATGTGTTTCTTTGGTGTTCTGTAACAAAGTAACCAAATGAAATGAAGTAAAAATCACAGAGATTTGTCTTAGTGGTGGACACATGTTGGGAACAGAGGTGTCAAAAAGATCTTCATACTGAGCAGGATGGTGAGCCCCATGGCCATCCTTTGCTTACATAGTGAATTTAAGGCTGACATCAATTGCATATAGAGACCCTATTTTTAAAAAAATAAAATGTGAAAGTGATAAAGGACAACCATTCCATTCTTTGCCTGGCTTCCAGTACCTTGCGTCAACCACGGAAGCTCTTTTTAGCCTGCAGGTGCCCTGCTTGAATCCCTGTCCTGCCCCTTCATGCACGGTCGCCACCACAGCCTTTTCTCCCTCCACCCCTGGGCATCTCCCGGGCTTTTCTTTTCCTCCATGGACACAACTTCACGAGGATTAGGGGCCTGGCTTCTCCTGTCTTACCAATTATAACTATTTCAAAATAAAGACATGCTCTAAGGTTTATTCAGTGTTCTTCAACATAAATTCTGAGAGTTAGCATTTCAAAACATCTTTTTGGAGAGTACAATTTAGCTTCTCATTAGAGTTATCCATTCAATTGCCTTTATGAAGGGGAAGGAAGTAATTACTTTTGGAGAAATTTTTTTATAAAGCCACAAAATAATTTGTTTAGTATTTTTGAAGCCCCATTCAAGTAAAATTTAGTTCTTCTAGAATTCTATGAAAGTGCTCTGCCCCTGAGCTATCACCCCAGTCAAGTCATAGTTTTCTTTTAGTGTACAGTATTTCTCTCAGTAGTAAACTGATATTTAAAGAGTTCTATATTAACTATTTCAAGTCATCAGAATATCCTCTAATTATGCAAATTCACTGCCAAGTGTTTGCCTTCTGCAATACTCAGCATTTATAGAGGCACATGCTATGCCATGTCATGCTGCGAAAGCAACATACTCTTTTACTAGTGCAACACAAATCAAGAAACAGTTAATTTTGGAGAAGTATTCTAAGGAGATCACATTAAGTCACTGGTAGCGTTGGGTGCAGTCTAAAGATTTCAGATGAAATCCTGATGGCTGGGAAGAAAGGAAGCAAGCTGGCACACTTCATCTCACGTACTTCCTTTACCTTGAGAACTATAAGGATTGCATTTAGCTTTTCGTTTTTGTTGTTTTTGGATTACATTTAGGCAGAAAACAACTTCAACCAAACAGATCTTGTTTGTTTTGTTTGTTTGTTTTAATTTTATTTATTATTTTTATTCTTGTTTCAGAACCCTTGCTTGTCTATTCTCTCATCTTTATGGCCGGCTCAGCCCGCCCCTGAGAGGGCAGGGCTGGCGCAGCATGTGGCACCAGGGATCGAACCGCGGTCCCCGAAGCCGCCCAAGCCCTCCCAAGGAGGCGCTCCAGACCACTGAGCCATCCCGCCAGGCCCCAAACAGATCTTGTTAGCCAAACATGCCTGGTCTTTTCTAATGCCACAGCTATTGACTGGCACAACATGTGACACTGGTTTCCAAAGTTAAACAGTTTGGAGTTTTGATGTTATTTTGAAATAAGTTTAACTCTTAAAAAAATTACCCACCTGAGAGCTTATAGATATCTAGAAGAGTTAGATAAAACTTCCTGAAGCTATTTTTTTTTTAAAGATGCTAATATCAGCTGACTAAAGCACCTGTTTAGGGAGAGCGTGCAGTGGCCAGGGTCTGATCTCTGGAATCCTGTGTTGGTCCAAGCCCCAGAAGACATTTGACACTGAATGTGATGGCATGGACCTGTAATCTCAGAACATGGCAAAAAATAAGAGAATCACTATGAGTCTGATCTGTATAGTGAGACACTGTAGACCCTGTATTAAAAAAAATTTTAAAATGCTGATGTCACAAACATAAAAATTAATATTCTTTTTTAAAAGTCAGAACTCATTTCTTTTAAAAAGATTTTTAAAATTTATTTATCTATGGTATGGCTGGATCATCCTGCCCTGGGTGGGGCTGGTGCAGCATATGGTGCCAGGGATTGAAGCACAGTCCCTGCAGTTGTCTAAGCTTGCCTAAGCAGGCGTTTTAGTCCACTGAGCTATCTTCCCAGCCAAAAAACGTTAATATTCTAATGCTCCAATTAGCTGTATGTTTTGTACTCCTTCTTTTATTTGGTATTTTTACAAGACTACCTATTGGAAGACATCTTATGAAACAAAATATAAATCATAAAATATTATTTTTAATTATATGACATATAACTGTGCTGAAAACCATGAGGAATAGCTGAACTGCTCTCAGAATTAAATTCTCCTATGATGACCCTTGTTTAGTTTTGAAAATTACTCTTGGAAATGGGAATGACCCAGAATGCATTTTTTATTTATTTATGCAAGCCTGTTTATGCTTTATTTATGCAAGCTTTTGAAATCAATGATTCAATTAAATTATTCTAATTTTGAATCATCCTGAAATGATCATTCTTGAAAAATGTATAGTGTTTTAAAAAATATAATAATTATTTTAAGTCAAAAGCACCTATGGCACAAAAGCAAAGTTTAAACATGTACATGAAGTGATTTTGGTTGTATATAAAAAGTCTTGATTAATATAATAGGTCTAAAGCACATTCCATCACGCAACTAGAGATGAACTATCAGGAAAGATGTTACCTCAGGCTGAGTTTGATCTAAGAACTATAGATGTAGGTTGACTAATATTAATGCCTTTGAAAGCTATGATAACATAATCTAATTTGATTCAGCACTACTTGACTATAAAATTCAAGCAAGGGTTGCCACATTAGCTTTTGTTTTACTACATTAAACAAAGTTATGTCAGTTTTGCTACATTCTTAAGAGCAAGATTATATTAACAGGTTTATATACAGGAGGACCCAAGATGAGAAGTATGTAATTCCATTTAAGTTTAAAAAAATGTATGTATGCAATAAAACAGTTCACCCATGTTATATGGTATTCAAGTAAGCTTCAAGATGTAAGATGCAATAAAACTCAAATGCTATTCAAGAAAGGAAGAAAGAAGACTTAAAAAATAATGAAAGAGAACGAAGTAGAAACCAGAGAAAGTGAGATAGAGACAGAACAGAAAGAAAGAGAGAAAGCAGCACAGAGCAGTGCTCAGAGCTGCTGAAAGTAGTAGATGGTAATTTATTATGCAGCTTGATTTGTATCCACAAATTGTAATAACTGTTTCTGACAAGTATATCGTTGAAAAGTCTCTTAAATCTTTCAGAGTGCATGGTACCCTTTTCTACTACATCTTCTATCTCTAATAGTTTCCAGGTTTCTCTTCGTCTAGGGCATTCATCTTCAAACCCAGACGTTAATGCACCACCACTGTACTTTTACTGTAGCACGTGACCCAGGAGCCCTAACACAGGCTCTTTCCTGTCTTGTTTGTTCCTGGGTGCAGAGCATGTAGCCATGCTCGATGTGGCATGCACTGAATGAATGATGCGTGCATGAATCCACAAAGAAAATGTGTATAATATATACGGTGACAGTGTATATACAATCATAGTAGAGTATGATGAATTCTGTTTCAAGTGGTTTTATTTATTTGTATTTCCATTAAATTATCTTCCTCACTTCATTGATTTTAGTTTATGCCACTTTGAAATTTGGAACTGTCTTATATACTTATGCCAATCCATAATATGACTAATATCATTTTGAAGGTCCAATATAAGGAATTATAATCTTCAATACATTACAGAGCCCATTTAAAGCATTTGCCTATAATTCCATAATATAATGATTTGGAAAGTTCTACATAGATTTGAAAGTCATCCTAGACAGAAGATATTCTCATATCTTATTCAATAGGTTTTTAAGTGTAAGGTCTGTGTCTAGCACTGTGCAACATGCCAGAAAGAATTATATAAGCAAGTTGCAATTTTTGCAACCTCTTCAGAGATACAAGAATACACCAAAGTAAGTTCAATGAGTTTTTTCTTTGTATGTGTGCTTTTTATTTCTGTGTGTGTGTGTGTGTGTGTGTGTGTGTGTGTGTGTGTGTGTGAGTGTGTATCTTTTTTGTTGATTCAAAGTTTCACTTTGCAGTTCAGGGTAGCCTTGAACCTATTTTGTAGTCTGGCCTTAAACTCACAGTGATCCTCCTACCTAAGTCTCCCCAGTGCTGGGACTACAGGCAGGTGCCACATGTGGCCATAGTGTGTGCTTTTCACTTATTAATAAATGTTGTGTTTAAGCTGTCCAGAGCAATGCAAAAGCAAGAGAGGTGCATTATTACATAAACTTGTCTGGCAGGTGGCATTCAACAAACGTCACAGTGAATACTTCCTTTCTGAAACTATGCACAGTAATACAACCAAGGTCATGAATTCCTATAGGTTCTTTTTCTCTTTCTTTTCTCTTTCTTTCTTTCTTTTTTCTTTTTCTTTCTTTCTTTCTTTCTTTCTTTCTTTCTTTCTTTCTTCCTCCCTTCCTCCCTTCCTCCCTTCCTTCCTTCCTTCCTTCCTTCCTTCCTTTCTTTCTTTCTTTCTTTCTTTCTTTCTTTTCTTTCTTTCCTTTTTTCCTTCTTTCTTTTATGTGGGCTCTCACTATGCAACTCAGACTCATAGTAACCATCCTCCAGGTTTGGGGAACCTGGCTTTGCCCAGGGATGGCACAGTATGCAGTAGAATCTCACTCCCTGCACTTGCCTACATAAGTGTTTAGTGTGCTGAACTCTCTCCCGAGCCACACCTATATCTTATTTCTGATTATATTCTTGTATACTAAATTTTGAAAGGGAAATTATACCTCATTTAAGACAGCAGAAACATGTGAAAGTTTACTATATTCAGGTCTCTACTTAAATCTTTGCAGGGAAGTAATTATTGTCCCCATACAGTTAATGCACCCTGCTATGAACATACAAACAATTGCACTGAACAGATTAAAATTTGAAAATAAAATCTTTTAAACACAGAAATATCTTATTTCTTTAACTAAGAAATTCATTTTGTTACCTATATCTCCAAATTATTTTGAGTCATTGCTTCACATCTAAATATACGATGTCATCTTGCATTTCTAATTTTCTTTTGCACTAACTTGATAACTTCATATTACTCTTGAATGGCTCCACCGGCTTTGCCTCAGTGTCTGTATCATTTTGACACCTTTATTCCCATTCACACCTCATCTACTTGACGATTGCTAGGGAAAAAGCAGCATCCTGTTGGCATGTGAGTATTGGCCTTTGTTTTGTTTTGTTTTTTGAAATACTTTCTCTCCTTCTATTTCTCTGCTTTGTGACAACAGAAATCGTTTCTGACCGTAAATTGCATACTAGAGGACCACAGTACTGTCAGAATAATGAACATTTATCCTGTAGAAATTAGAGAGCAGATGCAACGATCTTGTGCATCAACATTAAATCAGGAAGGAAATTGTCGCTGAAGTGAGTGCCAGCTGTGCGCTGTCAGTCCTAGGATCCCCTTCACCTGTCACTTTTCATTATGCTGCAAAAGATGGGAAATTGCTCTGAGTGGCAAGATGAGTGCAGTGATGCTGTGTTTGTGTTGCACACATTCCAGAAATTGAAACTGACATTGTCTCTGAGCGGTGCTGAACCGACAATTCATTGTTCACCTCTGGCCCATCCAAAGTTTAAGTGAACCACGGCTTATGAGCCATTTTATTTGTATGATGGCACCACATAAATGTAAAAGGCACACTGACTTGATAAAGTTAATGACTATGTTACTCAGCATTCCATCCACACTAGCTTGAAAGGATGTCTTGGGCATGGGCTGGCTGAAACTTCTTTTCTAGAGATATAAAATCTGCCATTAAATAAAAACTGAGGCAAGATGGTTGTGTGTCAGTCTGTGCTGGACAGTGGGTGAGCATGTTCAAGGCCTGCCTGAGCTACACAACAAGACCCTGTGTATGCAATCAATACATACATACATACATACATACATACATACATACATACATACATAAGTTTATCTCACTAAGTAAATTATCAGGGTTTGAGGGAATAATTTCCAAACTCTGGGAAACTATTTATTAGTTGGTCTTTACCCCAATCACTGATTTATTGCACTTATAAAATTTTTAGCCTAGTTTGTAAAACCCTCTGAAAGTAAAGTAAAATCTACCTGTTCTGAATTTTGAAAGGTTTGCCAACCTTCCAGTGCTTGGTTTGTGAAGTGTGCGGGGAAAACCTTAGGTGCGATCTTCAGTACAGTACCATAGAGTACAGGTAGTGATGTGTCCCTTCAGGAGTTCATGCAGTTTGGCATAAGTCAATGAAGTCATTCTACTTTCTAATACCTTTAGCTTTTAAGAAAAATTTTGAATCTTATACAGTGGCTCATGTATCCATCTCTGGCTTACTAAAATCTTTACAAGCTTTCTTCTGTTATGTGAGGAGATCTGTAAAATCAGCATTCCACATGATGTATGTGAAGTTTGTTTAAATTTGAGGCTATAGCAGCTTATTATTTTTTTAGGACCATAGAGGTATTCACATATCTCTTTTTTCAGTCATATGATATAATACAATATCTTAGAATGTGTCATATATATATATACATGTATATATATATATATACATAAAATTATGAAATCAATTCCTTTTTATTGCCTCTTTCACTACTCAAAAGACCTCCGTATTTCAATTTAAGGAGAAATTACAAGTTATATTTTATAATTCATGAAATTAAGTTTTATATTATTACTTTTCAATATTTAGGTAATTTGCTATCTGCAAGTTTTTTGAAAATGTTGGTACTGTTCACCTGTATATTTATTCACCAAATATTTTCAGTGTTTTCTGAGGAAAAATCTCGACCAGATATTGCAAAGAAAAAATACATAACCTCAGTGCTCCTCTTGATAAGTAGCAGACCAAATAAATGGCAGTAACAAAGTAAATGAGCAAGAGATTTTATTACAACACAAAAACAAGAAAACTACACTTTTTTTCCAGGACAATGGAATATTCACAGACATATTATTCATTACTAATTATTTTTAAAATTTATGTGTTTGATACAGGTTCTCACCACACACCTCGAACACATAATGATCCTCCTGTTTGTAACTCCGCAGCACTGAAATTGCTTCCCCATCAAGATCATTGAAGAGTTTGACAAAAATTGGCATTAAATCTTCTCTAGATCTCTTGTTCAATTCTGTTGTGAATCCTTTGACCTGAGCTTTTCTTTGGTGATAAGTTTTCTGTTTTTACTATTTATTAGTATTAGTATCACTATTAGTATTATTATATTTTCAATTTCATTTCATTCTTGAACTACTCAGAGTTTGCATATCTACTTGACTCAGCTTTGAATCTTCATATGTATCTAGGAAACTGTCCATTCCCCCTCTTTTCCATCCTATGAGAGTAAAGATTTTGGAAATAATTACTGATGATTGCCTGAATTTCTCTAGGGCTTATAGGGATTTCACTCTTTTCTTTCCTTATTGTATGAATTTGGATTTTTTTCATTTCTTTTTTGGAAAAAATGGTGTATTTGTTATAGGGTCCTACTGTGAAGCTTGGACTCATAGTTTCGGCCTCATGTTTTCAGCCTCGTCAGCGCTAGGATTATAAATGTGCACCACCATGCCTGGACTTAACTGCCTGCACAGTGCCTCTGGGGATGGGGCTGGCAAGGCATGCAGTAGCTGGGAATTGTGCTTGCCTAAGCAGACCCTCAGTTTGCTGAGCTATCTCATAGGCCCTCCATTTTCTTTCCCTTTAAAAATGAGGTTAACTAGGGTTTTACCAATTTTGCGTATTCATTTAAGAAACAAACTCATTCATTTATTCTTTGTATTGTTTCCTTCATCTCTATTATAATAATTTCTGTTCTAATTTTTACAATTCCTACTTTCTTTGGGATTTGACCTTGCTCTTCACTTTCTAGTATTCTGAGGAGCAGCATAAAATCATGTATCTGGGCTTTCTCTGTTTTACTAACGTGTGTGAATTTACCACTATAAATTCAACTTGAAAGACAGCTTTCATTGTATCCCACAGGTTTCACTAAATTGCATTTGCATTTTCATTTGATTGGTTTTTTTTTTTATTTCTTCTCTTATTTCATCTGTGACTCACTGCTTGTTTAGGAGGTTGTTATTTAATTTCTATGTGTTTATGGTGTTTTTGTAGATTCTTTTGTCAATAATTACCAGTTTTATTGCACTGTGGTCAGATAGTATACATCATATAATTTGAATTCCTTTGCGTTTATTTAAGAATGCTCTGTGTGCTGGTATACAGTGTATTTTGGAGAATGTCTCATAGACAGCTGAGGAGAATGTGTATTCTGTTGTTGCTGAGTGAAACACTTGGTGAAGGACTGCCATATCAACTTCTTCACACGTTTAGTTTAGTTTTATTATTTCTTTGCGGATTTTTCTTTCGCTTAGTTGATCTATCTCTTTGTAACAGAGGCATATTAGTCCCTCAATACTATTACATTATGGTTCATTTGATTTTTTCATGTCAGATAATATTTGTATTATGTGGGTGGGTGGGTACTCTTACACTGGGAACATGTCTATTTATATTTGTTATCTCTCCCTCTTGCAGTTTTCACTTAACAAGTATGTGGTGTTCTTCATCTCTTGAATGATTTTTGCTTTGCAGTTGATATGGTTAGAAACCAGAATAGCTGCCCTTACTTTTTTGCTGATTTCCTGTGGCATGGAGAATTGCTTTCCATCCTTTGATTTTTAGTCTGTGAATTTCCTTCTAAAAAGTTTCATATATTTAACATATGGTTGAATTCTGTTTCTTAATCCACTTTACTACCCTGTTTCTTTTGATTGGTAAATGAGGCAGTTTACATTCATGACTATAATTGATATATATTGGCATATCTTTGTCATGTCATTTTCATCCTGTAGGTTGTGTACTTTTCTCCTATTTTTTATTACTTGTTCTGTTTTGTGGTTCCTTTCTGTTATTGTTCTTGAATTTGTGGTCGCTTCTGCCTCTTTCTAGATTATCTGTCAGTGCTCTTTGTAGGATTGGTTTGGTGGTCATGAATTTCTTCAGATGTTCTTTGTCATGGAAGGATATTCTTTCACCATCGAATTTAATAGACATTTTTGCAGGGTACACCAGTCTGGGTTGGAAGTTACTTTATTTCAGAACCTGAAATAATATACTTCAAACTCTCCTGAATTTGATGATTTGTGTTGAGAAATGTGCCATGGTTCTGATTGTTTTTCCATTTTGTAGGTGATCTCTATCGTCTCTCTAGCAGCTTTTAATAGTCTATTCTTTTTCTGGCTTTCTGAAATCTTGATTACTATATATCTAGTTGTAGATTTACTGTAATTATGGCTGTTGGGAGTTCTATATGCCTTGCTTAACTGTATGTCAAGTTCTTTTCTCATATTTGTAACAATTTCTGCTATTCCATCTGCCAATAGTCTTTTGAGGTCATCTATAATGTCTCCCACTGCTTCATTCATTCCTATTATTCTTACATTATTTTTCTTTACATTGTCTTATAGCTGCTGAATTGGTTTTGCATGGTTCCTTGCTAGTTTTAAGAGCTCTTTCCTTTCACATTCATTAGCTGCACCATATTGAAGTTTGAAAGTCTGTTTTCAATTTCAATTATAAAGTTTTGCCAGCTTTCAATGAAGTTCTTAACCTCCTGGATATTGTTTTAATCTGTTTTATGCCTTGTACTTCTTTCCTGTATTCAGTATTTTCATCTTTTTTTCTATTCTATTTTCTTATCTATGTTTTCTTTATCTGTGCTGAACAATTGTCATCATTTCTTATTTGAGCTAAGAGATTATTTCTGATCTAATTTCTTCTATAGCCTGATGGATTTGTTTCTTTATTTTAGTTGTTATCATTTCAGAAATTTCAAGTGTGTCGTTTCCAAGATTTTATATACCTTTGTTCCCTGGATTTTATCTGGGTTGGCTAGAGAACTGAGATTGCCTTTTGCACCTGCATTTTGGGCATTTTTGAAGCTTCCAGTAATCACCCAGACTTAGCAGTGGTAGGAGAATCCATTAGTAAGATTTCTCCCACAGGGTGGTGCAGGGTAGGACTCATCAAGTCTCTCATTACTAGTGAGGATGACTGGCTGACTCTCAACAAAGCTTCAGCATTGCTGGTACGTGTTGGCTAGATTCATCAGGTTCCCATGCATTGCCCAGATACCTCCAAACTTCTTAAGAGGCTAGACTGGCACCAGCACAAGCTCCATGTCTGCATGCTGCAGGGCCAAAGGCAGAATTTACTAGTCTCCTGCAGGCTGCCCAAAATCCTCCAAAGATCTTTTTGTTAAAGAAGTATTTTTACAATAATTAATACATTTCATATTGTTATCCTCATCATAGTTGTTCAGAGTATAAGATGTAGACATGATTTCTTATCTAAACATCATTACCAGAGATCTTTCTTTTCTTTTCACAAAGAGAAAGGAGCTGTATATATGGTCCAATAGTCCATAACAGAAGTGGACTATCAGCTCATCTGGCTTTATCAGAAGCTGTTTACTTGAGCCTTTTACAACTCAGCATATTAATATGGCTTTCCTTTATATACCTTGCGGTTAGACTTTTCTGCTGAACAATTAAGACCAAGATAAAGCAAGACCTATATTACTTTTAAAAATGTGACCTTTGTACCTGACAAGGTCAGTCAGGTCCCCTCAGGATTTACCCTGAAACTTGAAACCCTTATGTAGTATGGTTTGCAGAGCTTTTGTCAGTGTCAGCCATCTGGATGAATCATGGCCATTGCTTGACCAATTTGCTCTCTGTGAAAGCCTGAGAGAATGTTTTCTCTCTAGGTGACTCTCCTTAGCCACTCAATACATCATCAATCACTTTCTTCTATGACCCTATAATTTCCTTGAACAGGATATTTGGGACTCTAAGGCATTTGATATTCAGTGATGTTAAGCTCAAGTGCCTATGTTATAGGGAATAATATCATTAAGCTTCTCTTCTAGAGGCTTAACTACTTAGTTGGTGGACCAAGTAATTAGAGAAAAATAAAGTATAAAATAAAGGCCAATATTCTGGCCCTAGCCCTTCAAGGTCAGTGAAGACACAGGACAGAAAAAAACCTGTACTGTAACAACATATAACTCAGTGGAGTCATCCAAAGTTCATAAATGTGCCAGGAAAGCTGTGCATGCAAGGCGCATAGATAACAACTTTCCTGACTCCCACAAGTCCCTCAGAATCCTCCTATGTTCTTAAAAGTTTGGACCGGCACTAACACAAGCTCCAAGCTTGGGGCAGGTTCTAAAGTCAGAGCTTACCAGAGTCAAAGAGATTTTTATGAGCAAAACCACAAGGTAAGGCAGCTCTAAGGTGGGAAACATGGGAACCTTAATGCTTAATCATTTGGTAAGTTTTATATGCCTCAACCTGGTAATCTGAACAATTACCTTGAAAATAACAGTATGCAATGTAACAACCATTATTTATTTCTTACCATGTTGTTTTGAAATTATATATGATTCTTTTCATTCTTTTTATTTTCATTACCTTTGAAATTAAAAGAGGCAAAATATTCTCACATAATTTTCATAATTTTGCAACATATTCCCTCAATTGGAATGATCATCATCCATGAAATATTTCTGATAATATGTTTTTTTTTTTTAATTAAGCCACATTCACAATCCTCTCTTTTAGGAAATCTCTTGTATTTCACTCCAGCAAGGTCAAAATACCGTCCTTTTTGTGTTATTTTAGAGATTCATTTTATCTCCTTTTTCTACATTTACAGCAATGCTGTGGCTATGCATTTCATTTTCATACTTTCTTTCATCTTGAATTGTGAGTCCCTCTGAAGCAGAACCCTGTGCCTCCAATCTTCTTATTTGCAATGACTAGCATAATGTTTCCTACCCACATCTTTTGAGTTAGTATTTGTGGGAAGAATAAGTGATTAGTAAATGTTTGATATTGGCCTCTGCCATTATGCTAATTGGGAATTCTGATGCTTCCCTTTCTTCCTCTTTGGCAATTGCCATGTGCAAATTTTCACCCCATCCCCTACCTGTCAGTCGCCATTTTAGTAATCTGGTTTTGAAGGAAGGCTCAAATTCTTCCATTGAAGCTTAGAAAGGAATCACTTAAAAGGGTAAGAAATTAAATCAAATTCCTTCAGTTTGTCAGGAAAAAATTAATAATTTTGGCACATTTTCCAGGTTTTATTTATGTTCTGAAGATCATTTCCTCCTGACCTAGCCATGTCTAAAAAAAGAAACATTGTTTCTTCAAATGTCACCAATAAATTCAGCAGAGTATATAATAAAGTATTTTATAGAAGAAGCCCTAGGCAATGTAAGCAAAACTGTACCTCAAATGAGTTACACATTTTCCTCAAGTTCATTCTTCCTAAAAATATAAGCAACCTTTAGGAGCTACCAAAATGTTTGCATAAAGCATTGTAAAGTTGAATCGTAGAAGTTGTTGAAGTTGTAGAACTTCCATCAAGACTTAAGAAACAAAAAACAAAGTGCTGCCAGATAGCTCAGGGGACTGAAGCATCGGTTTAGGGAGTTGCCGAGACCAGGGTTGATCCGTCCTGGTGTGCTGTGCCAGCCCTGATGCTGGAGCATGTTAAAATGGTGACATAGACTGCGCATGGTGGCACATATTTTCAATCCTAGTGCTTCAGTGGATGAAAACAGGAAGATCATTACAAGTTCGATCTGTGTAGTGAGATCCCGTAGCCCATGTACTAAAATACATAAAGCAAAATAGAAAGGAAAAGTAAAATAACTTTTAGCCCTGAAAGATGTTTGATAAGACTTTTTCTACAAAATATAGTTCAAAATTATTTTCTACTTAGATCCAGAATGGATTTTTAGAGTATTAACATCATATGGGTTGCCTCACTCTTTGCTGTCATTATGTGCTTTCTTTATATCAGAATCAGTTAATTTATCTCCTAACTATCCTGTGGCAGGGCCATTATTAAGTGGACGCAGGGATGTGATGCAATTCAGTTCAAGTTAACCTTGCTTCACAGTGGTGACATAAGTTAATTTAATTCCTGTCACCAGTCTTCACAAGGAGTGTATTGCACATTACCTCTCATTATTTCAGCCACAAGCCATTATCTTGGAATCTTCCTTGTAAAACTTATATGTGACCCTCCTACACATGCTCCATACAGATAGGCACAGACAGCATAATCATATTTCCATGGAGAAATATATGATGAAAACGAACTTCACAGAAAGTTCACTACTATACAAAAATGTTTCCATATTGAGTGAGAGCCAATTCTTCACTTCCTTCTTTGTTTTCTTTCTCTACTTACCTAATTTGCTTTCCCAAGTGTTTTTTGAGCATTTATTTTAAGCTCAGCACTATTATTAGGATAGGGATATGCTAGTGTAAAATAGCCAAAATATATGGCCTGTTGAACTTTAAAGCTCCTTATTATACGTCATTGTCAGTAAGAGAAACTGTTTAGCAGAATGCCTGGTAAGTCCAAATTCTCAACTAAATCTCTTAGTTATAAATTCTCTCAGTGGAAAGGACACAAACATTTGAAAATGAATACAAATTATAACTGCAGTTTCATTTAACAAAATGGGTTAAAAGCTGTACATATTTTGTAGTAAATTCAAAGAACTTTAAGAAAACTTGGAACAAATCCTTTTTGGATTCAAATGATCCTAAATTAAATGTAGTGAATTGAAACATCTGGATATATATATATATATATATATATATATATATATATATATATATATTTTTTCCACTTTTCATACCTTGGCATAAAAATGAAAGAATGAGGACTGATGAGATAGCTCAGAGGTCTAACACCTGCCTGGCAAGGACCCAGGTTCCATTCCTGGTACCACATGCCATGACAGCCCTGTGCCATGCCAGCCACTGAAACTGGCTGTAGTAGCATACATCTTTAATTGCAGGATTGAGGAAGCTAAAATATTGTCATCGTTAATAATCTTCTACTCTATCCCATATGTCTTCCTTGTATTTGATGAAAATGAATATCTGAGATTATCGATACTCATGCAAGAGACTGAATCTTTTAGAAAATGATTTTCTTCAATCTCTCTACCTTAAGTAAAAACAATTTATTGTGAAAAAGTAAAAGATTTCCAGCAACACTTTCTTGAATTATAACTATTATTTTTATAATGACTCATTTATTAGTGGTTCATTCTTCATTTTTTGGTAACCAGAATCTTCATTCCATATGCCATCAGTATAGACAAATAATACAGACAACATGTGTCATAAATCTCCTTTTTAAGCCGGGCATGGTGGCTCACACTTGTAATCCCAGCACTCGGGAGGCTGAGGCAGGAGAATCGGTGCGAGTTCGAGACCAGCTTGGGCTACAAAAGTGAGCTCAAGTCTAGCCTGAACTGCATAGCGAGACCCTGTCTCAAAAAGACAAAATAAATAAATAAATAAATAAAAATTAAAAAAAAATCTCCTTTTAAAATTACTTTTAGTAAGAAATAACAATGCGAGTTTCAAAACACGTTAGCAGTATATTCTCAATAATTGATACAATGCATATTGTTGTCCTTGTAGTAATTATTTAGAGCACACGATGCAGACATAATAATTTTTCTAATCATTATTTGTACAAAAATTTCTTCTCATTGGGATTGGTGATGTGTGCTTAAGGAGAGTCACCTAGAGAGAAAACATTCTCTCAGGCTTTCACAGAGAGCAGACTGGTCAAGCAATGGCTATGACTCATCCAGAAGGCTGACACTGACAACAGATCTACAAAATACTGTACATGGTTTCAAGGTAAACCCTGAGGGGATTTGACTGACCTTGGGAGTTACAAAAGTTACATGTTCTGTTATATAGGCCTTGCTTTAACTTGCCTGTAACCTCCCAGTAAATCTCTTTTTTTTTGTATTGGTTCTATAGCTCTATCTTGTTTCTATGTTTATGTCTTCATATTTACTCATGCTTTCATAATTACTAATATACTATTATTATAATAAGTTGTTGAATGAGAAAATATTTTGTTAAGAACAAATGTTAGCAAAATGGTTCCAGATACATATCTTATGCCATAAGCCTTCTTCAGGGTAGAAGATACGTATAGCAGCTACAATGAAGCAGTTAACACTCTTACAGAAATCAGCACAAATGTTTCCTATAGGCACAAATTTTAACACCAGATTGCCATTCAGAGTCCATAATTTTATTTTTCCAGAGCAAAATAGGAAGTAGTCATTATTTACCCAAGTTGTAATGTTTAAGATATCCAAAACAGCCACAAAGAAAATGAGTTTTTCCTTTATTATGCTTATATTTCTGCTTTGAAAGCATGTGTGCATCCTCAGTGTGTTTATGTGTATGTGTGCACATGCACCTGTGTGTGTCTCCAAATATAAAGACATAGTATTTGCTGTGGGTTACACATAAACACGGGACTTTGTTCTAAAAATGTGGTTGTACTTCTTAATATTGGCTTTTCTTCTCTGTTCTGTTCCTTGATCTGTATGCCATATGTCTATGGGCTATGTTCCCTACATTAAAATGAAATATCCAACATTTGCAACTTGAACAAGGGGATGAAAATTTCAGAGACTTCATTTAGTCCATGATTGGCTGACTCGAAGGGGGAAGTGGCATGATGGAAGGGCACACAGGAGGTGA
This sequence comes from Myocastor coypus, assembly GCA_004027025.1. NCBI lineage: Eukaryota > Metazoa > Chordata > Mammalia > Rodentia > Myocastoridae > Myocastor > Myocastor coypus. The sequence goes on along the minus strand of PVJA010003028.1, from coordinate 3,276 downwards.
GAAGCTCAACCTAGAGCAGTCGGGAAGTAGAGGAGAAGGAGAGGCCAGAGACAAGAATGCACCCTTCCAGGCGAAGGCCCCCAGTGACCACCTCCACAGCCACACTCAGATTCCTAACAGTGCATTCAGCAGATTAACCCCTGCAAGTGTAGCAACTGTGTGGTCCAATCACCTTCTATGGCCCCACTTCTATGGCCTCACAGGACACAATGAGGATGTTTTAGTTATAAACCATAACAGCATCCTTAATGTTCTTTATAAAAACAATTTCCCATTAATCTGCATGTTGAGCCATTCATATAACCATGTTTTATTCACATTTCCTGTAATCTCTTGCTTTAAGCTGCTTGACAAGTAGTGAAGTTTGTGAATTTTTCTTCTTTAATGCAAATTTCTTGAACAGTAATTTGCTTTAATTTATTGAAACATGCCCATGAAATTCCATCCAGTGATTCTTTTCATCTGTTTGTTTCTTCCATTAACTTTGTCTATTTTCCCCAGCATAACAGTCTCATTCAACATTACCACTGTTTCCAGGATCATTGTCTCTTTCTTTCTCTCTCTCAACACTGCTGATTCCTGCATGTAATAAAATTTTTCTTGAAATCTGCTACTGAAAGACCTCCTCTACTCTCCTAAGATTTTCTCCAGCATTATCATGTTGCTGTATTTGACCCTCTACCTAGTTCCATCTGTAGCATAGTAATTATGCTTTACACAATTTTGAATTTGTGTATTTTCTGTACTTCTGGATTTTCTCAACATTTGTGCAGTTTTAATTTTTTTTTAATTTTCTGTGCCCCCTCTATTCCTCCATTCTTCTGGGAAAACAAATTATTTATAAATAACTTTCTTCAAAATTCAAAAAGAACCAGAATTCTTAGTGTTCCCTTTTAAAGACTAGAGAGCAATATCACTTGAACTCTGAGCACTTTGGCCCAATAATTCAGCAGACTAAAGTGCCTGCAAGCAGGTGCAGGGACCAGGGGTTCGATCCCAAGCATTCCCTGCTACCCAGCCCCTGGACACACTGAAACAGCAATGGAGACTGGGCATGATGGTGCATGTCTGTAATCCCAGGTCTTGGGGGGCTGTAAGCAGGCAAATCACTATGAGTCTAATCTAGTAGTGAAACACTGAACACCCTGAAATAAACTCTCATCACTCTAAACTCTTTTGTTTGCACTGCATGTCTCAACGTCTGCTTTTTTCTACCCTGGTCTACTTTTCTGGCAAGCAAGTCCACCCCAGTGCACACAAAAGCCCTACCTGTCCCAGTATTCATAGTCCTTTTTCTTCCAGTAGTCACTAAATTGAGGTTGACCAAATGCCTAAGAATCTCCAAAATTCGCACCTGTATTATTCAAGAATTCAGTGCTCTAACCTGAAACCAACTATTCAGAATGTTTCTATTCTCTGAGAAGTGGAGCCAGGGAGGAGTTCAAGATTCTATACTACAAGTGCTTCACCACTGATACACGGATTTCAGTCATATACCTATTTCCACCATGCTGTCACCTTAGGTCTTTAGCATACTATGTCATAGACATAGTAGCAGATGATCTCTATGTGCTCCTGCTACAGCTATAACTTAGTCATTCTCCTCTTCCATAGACCCCAAACAGCATGGCAAAGCAGCCTATTAAGGAAGGATGGTCACTTCTATCTTCTAAGAGCTTTGGGACCATTTCATTCCTTTGCATGTCTTTTTTTTTTTTTTTTTCTATTTCATCACTATAGTGATATCAAATTCTCTTACCTCAGTCTAAATTTGTAACAAATAAGGCATTGCCATTTTACAACTGACAGGACTATTTTGTTCTCTTTTGTGGTACTACCACACCTTTTACCTACTCCCTAGTGGTGGGCATAGTGGAGCACGCTTGTGATCTCAGCACTGGGTAGGCCAAGATAGGAGAATCACTACAAATCTGAGCTCTGTAGTGAGACCCTGTATCAAATAAATCAATAAAAATGAAAATAATAAATTCATTATTTTACATATTTTATGATAACTTTAGCTATAATAAACGGTTATCTTTTAATTTTGATTATTAACAGAGGCTACTAATTTAAAATTTCATCTTATGAATCATAATGAAAATTGACATAGTCAAAGTGTTAACCAATACAGCAAAAGCTAATGTAGGTATCTGTTGGTCTTACTGCAAATGGCTCTACCAAGGAAGACGTGACAGCAGGAATGAGAAAGATAGACAAGGAGACAAAAGCTGGGCTAGGTGGTTGCTGGTCCACTTGATGGGCAAGACTAACTCAGCACACAACAAAGCAGTCCTTCATTTATACTTTTGCAGAGGTTATACCACATGACACAAGGTTGCCTAGTAACTAATAGCTGACCTGAACCAGATAGGATGTTTTTCTCAGGACTGAGGTAACATGTTTGCTTTAGCCACTGAGACCTAGTCCCACCTACATCCTTTTGATCAATTTCCTAGCTTACTGTAGCTCCCAACAATCTGATGAAAAAAAAAAAAATTTAATGTAAGATTCACATAATTTCTATTTATCTTGCACATATTCATGTTAAAATGAGGATTTATAAATTTAAATGTTCTCAAATATTTTTTATGAATTGTAAAAATTACATGATTTATTTTATTTATTTATCAATAATATTCAATAACATGAATTACTCATAGTCATAATAAATATTTTTTTAAATATCTATGTCATATTTTAAAATTCAACTTCTGCAATTTCACTTACAGAAGGATGTGACAAAATACGTTTTAACTATTGTTGAGACTGAACATTTTTACTACACAATGTATTTATTGGATGAAACCAGAAGTCAGAAAAATGTTACTGACATCTAAACTTAAAGTGAAAATTATTAGCTTTAAGGAACACTTACAAAATTCAAAAATAAATTCTTTAATTATGTTTCTATTTCTTGAAATGGTCAATTACAAATTTTGTTGCAAGAATGTATGCTTGTCTAAACAATATTAGTACAACTCTTTCTTCTCATTGAACTAAGAGAAAGGAGCTGCATATCTATCCTAAATATCTTTTATGTACACATATATATTTTCTTCTTTGCACCTTGTCCTCTGAATAATGACCACAAAGACAACAATATGAGCCGGGCGTGGTGGCTTACGCCTGTAATCCCAGCACTCGGGAGGCAGAGGCAGGAGGATCAGTGCAAGTTCGAGACCAGCCTGGGCTGCAAAAGTGAGCTCAAGGCCAGCCTCAACTGCATAGTGAGACCCTGTCTCAAAAAGACGAAAAAAAAAAAAAAAAAAAAAA
>PVJA010003027.1:66947-92583 GCA_004027025.1 Myocastor coypus | reverse complement strand
TTGTTGTTGACTTTTTTGTGATAGTTCCTGTGTGGCCTAGGTCTGATTCATAGGATCTTTGCCTGCACCAGTGTCTTTAAGAGCTTTACTTATTTTACCTTCCAGTAAATTTATTGTTTCTGTTGCAATATTTAAATTTTTCATCCAGTTTTTCCAGTGCCTTTCTCCTTTAACTTGTGGGTATATGGTATTCTGTCCCAGTAATCAGAAAGTTACTAAGATAACAAAAGAGGTGACCTTTCTTCTAGGGAATGAATCTTCTATAATTTCAAAATTATAGAAGTCCGATGGTAACACTTAGCACATTACAACAAAGATAGATAAAGCTTCAATATAGATGCCAATCAAGGTGACAGATCTACAAAAGCATGGGGATACTTAATGAAAGTACATGAAGTATATCAGAAGTTCTGCTGAGTTGTGCAGCAGGAGAATGCAGGTTGGTGAGGGTGTTCACATACACCCAGAAAGCTAACAGGTTGTGATGTCCTAAAAAGATTCAGAGGCCAACAAATCAAATATAATTTCAGCAGTTTAGTAGTCTGAGACATTACACAATATTCTTGTCAACCACTACATTTCATAGATTTCATTTTCTGAAAGATACCATGTTCCATCCTTTGGACAGTTGCCCAGATCCTTTTATTGAGTGGTTTAAAATACCGACTGATTGTAATTTATTCCTAGGTAGAATAGGCCTCTGAAGAACATGCAGACAGTGTGACATATGGCACCTTGGCTTGTGGGCCATATACCTTGGCTTTCTATATAATATTAAAGGTATTTGTTGTAGGAAAAGTTATTACAAAGTCCCATATTATCTACCACAATGGCATTTGTGACTCTCCTACTACTTACACAAAAGACAATGGTGAAGTGTGAACTACATAGGGCCACTTCAGTATGTCAGCAGAAGCTATAAAGAACAATGTGGCTGTACGTCTGCCACATTCAGTGCTGTCTCTCAAACACACTGGCTAAGGGATGTCTCCCCAATAGACAGAGTAATGGTTATCTTAGTAACTTTCTGATTACTGGGACAGAATATCACATACCCACAAGTTAAAGGAAAAGAGGTTTATTTTGGATCACAGTTAGTTGAGGCTATCAGGCCATAATCAATAAGTTTTAAGGCAGGGCCTCATGGGAGAAGAAGGAAGCAGTTAGACCCCCACATAGCCCGAGGGACCCTATGCCTTCCATCTAGCTTCCCCTCCTAGTCACACTTAGTTAGAACTCATCAGTAGACTGAGAAGCATCACATGCCCACAATCCAGTCACCACTCAGAAGTCCCACATCTGAGTGCATGAGGTTCATGATAGAAGAGAGATATCTAGATAAAAATTGTAACTGTCAATGAATCTGACAGATAATGATTGTAGAATAAATAAGTTATGTGAGGTGACAATATATAAAGCCTCAGAGATTACTTGGTAGTTACCTGGATATTCAAAGGATTAGCAGTACAAAAATTGGAACACCAAGGACAAAGCATGTGGGAGAAAGCACATATAAGTCTATGGGAGTGAGTGCAAAGTGTGAAGTATCCACCATTGGAAAGATACTTTCAATGTAAAATAATTTCGCTGCAAAATAATGACAGAGAGTAAAGATGTCAGGCACAGTCCAACATCTGCTCAACTGGAGTAGTTGGCAGCCTCAAGAACAAAGCTGCGTAAGGCCATCGGGATGTGCTTCCACTCACCGAGGCTGCTCTAGAGTCTGCTGCTGAGCAGGCAGCTAACGGCCAGCCAAAAGGAACAACGCTAAACCCGTGCAATGATGCCATTCCTTAAGCAAGCCAACCGCGTTGTGGCAGGTGGCTCCAGTCACACGGGTTCAGCTGGAGGCTTCCCCAATTTATTTTTGCTATATTTTTGACATCAGGAGATATAAAAACTGTACTACATGGTGTGCATAGATAGGAGCTTTGTGCTTCAGTTGTCTGCTCCAAATATATCTAGTAGACTATTTAAACACATAGCAAATATACTTATTCTTACAATCAAACATTTCCAGATAATTCATGAAAATATTTCAAATGTTTTCACTGTATAGAAATGAAACTATTGGACTTGAGTCCTGGTCGTGTTATGTATTATCTCTATGATAGCTAATGACTCTATTTACTTGCTTTCCTTATCTTTGGGACAATGATAATAGTTTTGTGATTTCTTTTTCAGACCATGTGTGTGACAAAATTTGCAAATTTCGAGACAACTATTTTTGCATTATTATTACATATTTACTGAGTGACAATTATTTCAGACCTATAATTTTTTATTCAGGCTAAACCATGGAGAATGGACTATGTGGGAAATACCGTGTGTCCACTAAGAAGTTATAATAATAGTTTGACCTCTTAGCTATTCATGAGTCACTGTATTTAGAAAGACCAAGGCTAGAAAAATCTGATGAAACATTTGGCCACTAACAACGAAACTTTCAACTCAAAGACAGCCCTTCCCTGGCCCAGGACCATCACCTAGCCTGACATCCACCCTACGTGGGCTTATCCTACCATCGTCAATAAAGCGTGTGAACCGCGACCACATTGTACTTTGTCTGTTATAACTATCAAGAGAAAAGATCTGAGAGAAAGGCTCATAAGAAGTCATTCAAATAATGGTAATAAAATATTCAGAAAGGTGAAATTAGAAGCAGTTTTTACATAATCTTTTTTAGAACAGATATAAAGGGAAATTGTCTTCATGCTTAGAAAAATAAACATTACAGTAAGAATGATGCAACCTTACTATAAAAATAGCCTGATTCATTTTTCAAAATACAAAAACTTTTCATACGACAATATAGTATAATACCTGAGGACTTCTGAAAGAAAACAATAGTTTAACTGAATCTGTCAAATAGAGTCCAGTAGAGGGATAACCTGAAGACCTCACATTTATAAAGACTTATTCTATTCTAAGCTTCGATTCTACTGTGTGTGTGTGTTTTTTTTTTTAAACCAAATAAATTCCTCAAGTACATTAAAATGATTATGAATAAGATTCCTGTTTACAAAGAACTCTGGCTCATCAGAAAATGTATTTATTTGTTTACTTACTTGGTGCAGGGTCTCAATACACAGCACAGACTCCTAGTGATCCTCCTGTCTCAGCCTCCTCATTGCTAGGATTGCAGGCATGCACACCACACCCGGTTTCGGTGGCCACAATAGTGCACCTGGGCTCCAGGGCCAGCACAGCATATGGTACCAGTTCTTGCCCTTGCCAGGCCCATGCCTTGACAGCCAAGCTATCTCCTTAGCGCCAGAAAATTTACATTGTGATAGAAAACCCAGTCATCTGCACAGCACAGCTTAGTAATCACACTATGCTATTCATTTTCGAAGGCAGTCACAATTAATTCTTGACCCTTATAAATAAATTTTGCATCACTCTGACTGATGTTGTGACTGTATAGATTCCAACAGTTTACAAGCATATATATATATATATATATATATGCATATATATATACATATATATATATATGGAATTTAAACAGTATAACTATAGCAATGTAATATAATAATTATAATATAATACTATATGATTATATAATATATAATAATTATATATTATTTTATAATAATATTACAATAATATATAATTACATAATACCATATAATTGTATAATGCTATTTTCTAAGTGATATAATATGGATAATATATAATTTTATCGATAATATATATTATCTATAAATTAATTATAACATAATACAGCATAATATAATATGTCTGTCTTAGTCACTTTTTGCTCGTTGCTGGGACAAATACCTGACACTCAAAATGAAGGAAGGAAAGGTTTATTTAGCTCACAGTTCATAGAGGTTCCAGTCCATATTCAGCTGGCCCAAGGCTGAGTGGAGCAGAACGGAGAGCATCCAGTTCATGGCGGCAGAACAGCAGCAAAATGGTGGCAGAGGCAGCCAATCAATCAGGGCAGCAGAACAGCAGCAACAGCTCGAGTCTGTCTCTCTGCCTCTCTTTATATTACATTCAGGCTCTCTGCCTTAGCCCCCACCTTAGGCTACACCCATAATCCCAGAAGTACTTCGACCCATAACCCCATCATAAAACCCATAATCCCAGAAGTACTTCGACCCATAACCCCATCATAAAACCCATAATCCCAGAGATCATGGATCAAGTCTCAAACTCTAAAAGTCTCCATCCAATGACTACATGAAGCTTTGGGGGTACAACTAGACATAAACCATAACAATGTCATACTATAATATAGTTTGTGGATCACTGTTCCACTTTTGGGGTAACACTGGGAGGTGAATGACCTGTCAGAAGTGGGGTTCTTACATCACTGGGGTATGTCCCAAATATAATTATGGACCCTAGCTGTCCTTCTTATTCTTTCGGTTCTCAACCGAAATGTTTTCCATTTGTTCTGAAACACTTCCACTATGATGCGTCACCGTTGCTCACCCTCACTGTGCAGCAGAATATTGAAGGTGAAGCAAACCTAATGACTGACTGTTCAGAATATGCCACTGTCATGGAAACCCCTGGCTGACAGGTTGAGCAAGTTGTTTTCTAAAAGGAGTGAACCAGTTCAGAACATAAAACCCAAAGCTCCAAGCTCCGGGATGCTCCACACAGAACAAATCAGAAACACACTGGTTTCAGTCCCTCACTTGCATGTGGTGCTGTCTTCAGGACCAAAGTAAGATGCTCTTCTCAGGCTTTTTCAATTTACATGTGGCAGAAGGCCATGCAAGTCTTTCCACGGGCCAGTGTAAATTTGCAAAATCAAGGGAATTTTTGACGCAGGTATTCTATGCCTTATTTGCTTAAGGGAGAAGCCAACTTAGGAATTATGAATATAAAACAACCCTTCCTGGGCCACGGTACACTTTTCACTGGCCTGATGTCATCCTACAAAATATACCTCTTTTCTATCTTCAATAACAAGAAGTGTGCACTTTCAATGACTTTCTGTATGTCTTGTCCAATCCTTTCCTCAGAACACCACCAATCTACTCAGAATCATAAGTAACCATCATAACAGAGCCAGGGAAGGTACCATGTCTTTGAACAATCAAAACTGTTGGGAGCTGCTAAAGATAGAAAACGATCCTATGTGGGATGGCAGGATGAGGCCTCATTGCCTAAAGTAGTCAAGCCACCTCAGGCTTGAGAAAAACATCCTCCTGGACCTCGTGGGTTATTGGTCACTAGACAACTTTATGTCTTGCAACTTTGTAAAAGTATAAATAAAGGCTCTTAGGATGGTTGAGGTGGTTGTTTTGCCCGCTAGGCAGATGAGTCACAAGCTAACCCAAGTCTTGGCTTCCTGTCCATCTTTTCTTCATTCCTGCCACAGTTTCTCCTCAGGCACAGTGGACCACACTTAGAAACCAACGGACTCCTACATTTGCTGCCTGAGCAGGACACCCAGCACAAGAAAAGTGTGGGCAACAGGAACACTTCTGAAGAGAGTGCATAAGGGAGGGAAGTGAGTTGATCAGTGCCAGTATCCAGCATGGGCGTGCGTTGGTACCGGCACATTAGGTGTAAAATTTCGGGGTGGAGGCTCATTAGGGCCAGAAACTGGTTTCCTAGGGCCAGAGAGATAAATGGGCACAAAGAGAGAAACAGGTTGGAGTGAAGCCAAATAGGAGGAAGTTAGCCTGAGTTAAAAATGGGGGCGGTAGAGTCAGTAACCATAGGTGTTTACAGATGTTTATAGATGTACATAAAAATGTTTGTTGTTTTCTTGGTTCCTGTATTCATGTTACTTTCTAATACCACCATAAAGGACTTAGAGTGGAGTACTATGCTAAAAATCAACTCCTAAGCAAGACAAGGAGAGTACGTCAAAGGTATATGAGATAGATTTTTAAATCCTTTAGCACTGCTCAATTACATTTTTTATTTTTATTTTTTTTAGCAGAAAACATATCAATAGAAAAACCATACACTTATGTACACAGGATGAATCAGATATTGGTCTCAAGAACCTTCAAAAGGTTCAGCATATTGATTATAGCACAATATAACACTAAAACTATGTTTGGAATACATGTCACTCTTGTCTTTTTGATATGTACTGCTCCTGGTGTAAACTCAGTTACTGTCATTCTCTCAAGAGTAGTACTTGAAAATAAGAGGCTGGGCCAAATACCATATTCTTGACAGGCTACAATTGTGTATGTCCTTGAATTTGCAAATATCTGTGTCAAAATTGTGTAACTGCTCAATTGCATTTTTTAAAAAGTTCTTTTAAATTGCAAGCAATTAGTTCCAAGCAGCAGGGTGCTGCCAGGTGGAGGCGCATAAACTGGGTTCAGGGAGCACCACATGCTCTGGTCCTAGCCTGACCCAGCTGGTATACTCCAGCTGCCTGCACATCTGTTTGCCTCATCTAGCCACAGAGGTTGGCACACACCAGCCCCGTAAAGCTGGTACTAAGTAGGAAGGTCATGACTAGGGCATACCATGGTCTTGGCATTGGCTATGTATGTTAATTGCGTAGAAAATTCATTTAGTTCAAGACAGTGCCTTCCTGGGCAAAGGCAAAACATCCAGCTGTCAAAGCCAGAGCAACAGCGGGCACACATTCCATGGCTGCACACAGAGGCCATGGCTGCAGAGTCGTGGGCCCCTAGATGCTTGGGGAGGGGATGTGGGCCTGAGGAAACCCACCCCAGGTACTAAGACAGTTAAGCTGCAGTTAACAGCCTACTCATTCCTCAGGCCATAATGTAAAAACAGCAACCAGAGGCCCAGTCTCAATGTAAAGAAGTTGCCTGCTTTTGCTTGGTGTCATCAATGATGATTACACAGAGAAATACCACCTATAATTCAATCTAGTCAGTATTACTTAAATCAATCCAGACTCTGTATCACTCAGTGGGTCATTATTTCTTTGATAAAAAATGTTGAATTTTATTTAAACAAAGAAATATAGTGTTAAAAAGTAAAAAAATAATAATAATAGTAATAATTAAAAGAAAAAGATTGTAAAAGAGTTTTCAAATGCAAGTGTAGGTGGCCTCCAAGCAGGACAGCTACAAAGGGGCTGTGCTTTCCACCTGGAGACATACAAAGGACCATTCCCCCAGGAGGAAAGCTTAGCAAAAAAGGAGTTCACTGAGTGCCTCTCTCTCTTCACTGTAACGGACACAAAAATTTTTTAAAAAATCAAAAAATGTTTTTACATTTTCCTTTTAAGGTGTTTAAATTAAAAGGCTGTTTCTATCCAAAAAATAAAGAACAATTTGCACTCTTTAAAAGAACATTTACAATAATGGAGATATTTTAAAAGCTTATTTTAAATTCTTTTAATTCCCAATAAGTTTGATTGCTTATTTTACAGTTCTAAATTAAAATTGTATTAAAAACAACTTTGATATTTTACAAACAAATACAGATGTTTAGAGTACAATCTAAAAGCAGTGAAGTTCTTTTTTTCTTTTCTCTTTTTTTATTACTTTTAGTAAGAAATAAATGAGATAGTTTCAAAACACATTAGTAGTATGTCCCCAATAATTAATACAAGGGATATTGTTGTCCTTTTAGTAGTTATCCAGAGTACAGGATGCAGACATGATAATTTTTCTAATCATTATTGGTACAAAATTTTTGTCTCATTGAATTAAGAGAAAGTAGTTGTATACATAGTCCAATATTCCATAATCATAGTGGGTGAACTGGCAATGTCAGAAGTTGTTCATTTAAGCCTTTATACTAATCTAGCTTTACTTTTTATGTCCTGTGGTTAAAATTTTCTGCTGCATGATTAAGGCCAAGTTAAACCAAGACCTGTATAACAAAAGATGTAAGTTTTGTATTTCCCAAAATCAGTCAAGTCCCCAAATCTTGGACACAGCCAAAATGCTCATCATCTCAAGAATGGTTGAAAAAGATGTGGTATTTTCATACAATGGAACATTACTCAGCTATAAAGAAAGATAAAATAGAAGACTTCATATATAAGTAGATGTATCTTGAAGATATACTCATATAAGTGAAATAAACTAGACCTACATGCATAAATATCATGTAGTCTCCCTAGTATAAGAACTCAGAAGAAGAAATAAAAATGGAGAGGCATAACACAGCTGAATAGAAATCAAGGACTTAAAGATTAAACAACTAAGAGATAGCAAGCAGAAAAGGTAGGAAATATTGCAGGGGCAAAAACCATGCACTTATATATTCACAGAATGAATTAGACAGTGATCCTAAGAATCTCCAATAGGTTTTGCACATGAAGGATAACAACGTGTAACATTAAAACTATGCTTGGAATGTCTGTCATTGTCTTTTAGATGTGTGCTACTTCTAATGTAATTTCACTTATTGTTGTACTCTCTTTCAAGTAAATAGTGGTATTACAGGAAAACCAAAAAAAGGTATTAAAAGACAGTAAGAGACAAGTAAAGAATGCTACAATTTTGTATATGCTTAGATTTCTAAATTGCTATGTAAAAATGTGTAACTGTTTTTAAGCAGTGCAGTTTAAACAGTCACTTGATTTTGACATCTCATGTATATAATAAAAGGCCTAGTGGTGTCTTCCAAAGAGGGACAAGCTATATTAACTTCTTCATATTTGAATCAACTTATCCAACAAAGATATATTGTGCCCCAGCTGTTAAGATCAACTACTGATGATTTTCAGGCTTTTCTTGGTAATATTAATTGGCTCTGTCCAGCTCCTAAGCTAATTACTCATAATTTAAATCCTCTCTTTGACATTCTCAAGGGAGACTCAGCCCCTACTTCTAAAATAATACTTACACCAGAAGATAAACTTCCTTAAATAAAGTTAGTCAGGCTATTTCTAATGCTCAGCTCTGTAGAGTGGACCCATCTTTGTCAATGCTGTTAGTTATTTTCCCAGCACAGCATATGCCGAATCGGGTTCTTTGGCATTCTCGGGGTCCTTTACAATGGCTACATATGCCGCATAATCCACAAAAAACTGTTACTCTTTCTGACAATATTGTGGCAGAACTGATTGCACATGGACAAACCCATGTGACTGAACACCTGGGTCATGAGGTACAAACTATCATCGCTCCCTTTTCTTCAGTTCAGGAAAAATGCTTATGGAAATTTTCATCCTTCTGGCAATCTGCACGGGCTAACATCCCCGGCTATTGTGTCACTGATTGCCATTATCCTTCAGATAAATTAATACAATTTGCTTCTCTTATGCCCTTTTGTCTTCCCATCAAAAATAAGTTCAGTCCCTAGAGCAGGGGACATCTCTGTCTTCAGAAATGGATCAGCTTCAGGTTGGGGAGGTTACATAAGAGCCTTCTCTTCCAGAATACAAAACATAGGTTTCTCTTTTGCACAAAAGACTGAATTACAAGTAGTCACACGGACATTGCAAGATCATTCATCCACTCCAATTAAACTCTTTTCAGATAGTGCTTATGTCTGTGGTGCAATGTGCTACATTGAAACTGGCCAAGAAAATCTTTTTTATTTACTCCATATTCACCAGGCTATCACATGGTAACATCTTACTCCCCGTTATATTGGTCATATATGCTTTCATTATCAATTACACAACTCCTCACCAAAGGAAATGCTGCTGTAGACAGATTGCTGGGTGCTGTGACAGGAACTCCCTCAGACACTGTCCAACAGGCTGCGTATCTCATGTCATCACTCATCTGCCTTACACAGATAGTATTATTTGACCTGAGCACAGGCCCAGAAAATTGTTAAATGATGTTCTTCATGTATAACACACCTATCCTCATCGATACTGGGGTCCATCGCCAGGAGTTACACTTAAAATGTCTTTGGCAGATGGATACAGCACACATTCCTGAATTTGGTTATTTGCATTGGTTCCATGTCTCAGTTGACACCTCCTCAGGATTCGTATCTGTTACTCTCTGCCCTAGTGAAGCAGCCAAATATATTATTGCTCACTCTTTGATGCTTTGAGTGCTTTTGGGTACCCATGGACACTTAAGACTGGCTAAGCATATACAAGTGCTGCCTTCCAAAAGTTTTGTAAAACTTTTAATATTTCCCTTATCACAGAGATTCCTTATAACATTCAAGGTCAAATAATTGTTGAAGCCTCCAGACCCAGCCCAGCCCTGGTGAGTGTGTGAGATCTGCACCAAATCTGCCCTATCTCCTGCAGACTGCACCCATGCCCAGCTTGTATGTGGGGATCATTCCCATGGGTTGCAGCATGGAGAAGCTGAACACAGCACCAGAACCCAAGCTAGGCACATCTGGATGAGCTCAAACTTGGTAGGTCCAGACCCAGTAAGCTGAGATACTTTGCTAGACCCAGATCTATGAGAATGTTTTCACACTTTTTCTCTTGATCTACAGAGAGGGAAGTAGGTAACTGGGTGAAATAGTCTGCCTGCAAGGCCCCAGGTACATCAAGGGGAGGTGATCAGAAGGAACTTAGGGGAACTAAATTAAATGCAAATTCCCAATTTAAACTCTACTTAGCTACACACACATAATGTTTGCTCTTACTGTCTAAAATATAAACCCTAGGGCCAACCAAGCAGATCAGCGGGTTAAAGCACCTGCAAACAGGTGCAGGGCCAGGGTTTCATCCCCAGCCTGCCATACTGGCCCCACCACCAGGGTGCACTGAGACCGAAATGGAGACTGAATGTGCGGGTGTGTGCCTGTAATCCCAGCTCTTGGAAGGCTGTAAACATGCAGATCACTATGGGTCCCAGGTCTAGTAGTGAGACCCTGAACACTCTGTAGGCCCTTCCCTAAAAAAAAAATACAAATAAATAAATCACAAACCCACTAGTTACAAAGCCTTGTCAACTTAAATATCAATAACCATTATTAGTGTTGTTAACTGTACTTCTATAAACACAAAACATAACTGCCTTAACCATATAATCTCACTGTGGTGAGAAGTTAGGTAATTGTTAAGGGTATAATGGCACCAAAGTTCTACACCAAAGGTCAGAGGACAGTGTTACACAAAATGACAAAGAGAAGGAGTGAAATGCAATCTCAGGCCCAAAATCCACCCAGAACAAATGCAGGAGACACTAGCGTAGAAGAAATTGGGAATCACACAGCTGAAAGCTCTGAGTTAGTAACATCTGAAATAAAGAAACAACTGCAAAAATATATAGAGGAAATAAGATCATAAATAATCTCTGAAGTAAAAAAAAATAAAAGATAGCCAAAATGAAAGAATTAATAACTGCTTGTAAAGAAGACACAGATAAAAAAAATTAGAGGAGATTAGCAAAATGATTGAATCCTTAAATGAGCAATATAGGAAAGAAATAGATCATATGAAGCAGACTCGAAGAGATACACAGGACCTTAAAACCTCAGTAACAAGCTGGCAAAGCTGTCTGAATGAAAGTGGAGATAGAGTTTTAGATCTTTTGTCTATCTATTTATTTGTTTTTTAAAAGATGTTTAAATTTATTTTAATTAGAAATGGCTGTGAGATAGTTTCACCACAGGTTTGTAAGACAGATAAAATAATTAATACATTGCATAAGTTGTTGTCACAGTAGTTGTTTAGAGTTTCAGATTTGAAGACACCATTGCAGCTAGTGAAAAGGTAAGAAAGGAGCTCTTAAAAACAACTAGGATGCAATAAGAAACAATTCAACATCTGGAAGATGATGCAAAGATGAACAATGTAAGAATAATAGACATCAATGAGAAAGGAGTTAATATAAATGACATTAAAGGGATATGAACAGAACTAATAGCAGCAAACTTCCCAAATATGGAGAAATATTCTGTCATTCAGGTAACTGAAGGATATAGAACCCAAAAAATTATCAACCCAGTTAAAAACAGAAACAGACATGTAATAGTCAAGATCCCAGAAATTCAGCACAAGACCAATGTACTAAAAGCTTCTAGAAAAAAGAAACAGATTAAAGAAAGACCCAGCAGAATATTAGCAGATTTCTCTTCACAAACTATGAAGTCAAGAAGAACATGAAACAAAGCACTTCAAGCCCTCTATGCAAACAAATTCCAGCCTAGACTGCTATACCCTGCAAAACTCTATTTCACTTTGATGGAGAATGAAATACTTACATGACAAAGAACAATTAAAGAATTTCATGATGACAAAGCCAACCCAACACAGATTACTAAAAGGTATTCTCAAGGGACCCAAAAGACCAGAACTTCAGGAGTGAGAACAGAAGGAACCTACTAAATAGGACAAACAATTAAACACAGAAGAAAAAGGAGTAACTAAGAGCAGGTAAACAACTTATCAAGCATAAATCCATACATCTCAATTAGAGCCATCAATGTAAATGGACTCAATTCAGCTATTAAAGAAATATACTGGAACAGTGGATTAGGAAAAAAAATCCACAATGTGCTGTAAAAAGAAATACACTTGATTCACAAAGAGATTCATAAACTGAAAGGCAAAGGATGGAACAAATACTACACGTCCTAGCACCTCAGAAAAAAAGCAATGGTAGCAATCCTATTCATAGACAGTCTGAACTTCAAAGAAGAATGACCAAACAAAATAAAGAAGGCCTCTACATACTGGCTAGGGGATACATTCAAGAGGAAGTTGTGATACTCATAAATATGTACACATCCAGCATAGGAGGACCCAGCTATATAAGAAAAATCTTAATGGACATGGAAAAATCTAATATCCAATATCACAAGCTTAACAGGAGAGCTTAACATCATCTTATCCCTAAATGATAGGTCATGCAGACAAAAAATTAGTAAGAAAGTACAAGAACTTAACCAGGACTTGAAACAAATGGACTTAGTAGACATATACAGAGAGTTCCAGCCAACCACTTCTTTATTTATTTATTTATTATTTATTTATTTATTTTTGTGGAACTAGGGCTTGAACTCACGACCTTACACTTGCCAGACAGGCACTGGTACCACAGAGCTATCTCCCCAGCCCCAGCCAGCCAACCACTTCTTAATACTCATTTTTTCAGCTGAACATGGGAAATATTCTAAAATAGACCACAGGCCCCGCCCATAGAAGCACTGACCAACCAACAGACTAGCGGATGCACAGGCTCCCGCCCCAACACCAAAACTCAAGCTCCATCCTCAGCAGCAACAACCAGCCTGCAGACAGACCAGCAGGTGTACAGGTGGGACCACTTGGCTTGCACCTCCACACAGCCACTGAAACTCTGATCCCACCCACAGCTTGTGACTGGTGGGCACACAGGCAGGAACACTGGGCCTGCACCCTTGCACCACCAGAACTTGTACCTCGCACAGAACCCAGCTCCAGAATCTGCTGCGGAGCCCTGCAGCAAAATTCCCTGCAGAGAGGCTGGGGGTCAGACCCTACCAGCTAACCCAGAAGCACTTGCCAGAGGAGCACAGCAGGCTCTCCTCCAAAAGCTGCAGCAGGAAGAAGCTGAGCACAGCAGCCAGACCCAGCCAGGCACATCTGGACAAGATCAAACTTTGTAGATCCGGATCCAAATTTCAGTAGGTGTTACCAGCATAATTTCACCAAAGTTCTGCACCGAAGGTCAGAGATTATTGTTATTCAAAATGATACAGACAAGAAGCAAAATGCAATTTCAGGCCTAAAGTTCACCTGCAACAAATACAGGAGACAATGATATAGAAGAAAGTGAGAATGATGGAGCCAAAATCTCTGAATTAGTAGCATCTGAAGTTAAACAAATGCAGAAAGATATAGAGGAACTTAGATTGGAGATAACCTCTGAAGTAAAAAAAAAATGTTTGAATTACTGGAGTCAAGTAAAAAAAGAGCTGCAGGAAAGTATAGAGGTAATCAGATCAAAAATAACCTCTGGAGTAAAAGAAAAAGATATCTCTAAATTAATAGCGTCTGAAGTAAAGAACAGCTGCAGAAAGGTAGAGAAGAAATGAAAGCAGAAAAAGGAAAGACAGCTATAATGAAAGACTTAATAAATGCCCGTAAAGAAGACATTGATGAAAAATTATAGGAGAATAGAAAAATGATGGAATCCTTGAATGAACAATACAGGAAAGAAATAGATCACATGAAACAGTTTTAAGGAGATAAACAAGAAAATAAAAATCTCAATCACAAGCTGGCAGAACAGTAAGAACGAAAGTGAAGATAGAGTTACACATGTTGAAGACACAGGTGCAGCTAATGAAAAGGTAAGAAAGGATCTCTTAAAAACAACCAAGATGCAGGAAAAAATAATTCAACATCTGCAAGATGATGCAAAAATGAACATGAGATTAATAGAAATCAATGAGAAAAAAGGAGTCAATACAAATGATATAAAAAATGGGCAGAAGTAATAGCAGAAAAATTCCTAAATATGAAAAAGCAATTGGACACTCAGTAACTGAAGCATACAGAACTACAAATAAGATAAACCCGACTAAAAAACACACTCAGACATATAATACTCAACATCCTAGAAATCCAGTAGAAGAATGATATACTAAAAGCTGCTAGAGAAAAGAAACATATCACATTTAAAGGAAAACCCATCAGAACATCAACAGATTTCTCTTCACAAACTATGAAGTCAAGAAGAGAATGGAGCTGAGTGCTTCAAATCCTCCATGCAAACAAATTTCATCCCAGACTGCTATACCCTGCAAAACTCTATTTCAAGTATGAGGGAGAAGGGAAATACTTCCACAACAAGGAACAACTAAGGAATTTCATGAGATCAAGGCCAACCCCATACGGAACACTAAAATATATTTTAGAGAGGGACCAAAATAACCCAACTCTACAAATTAGACCAGGAAGACCCCACCAAATAGGGCAACCAATTAAACACAGGAGAAAAAAGAGTAGATAGTACTAAGTAAAACACATGTCAGTCATAAGTCAATACATTTCAATTACAACCATCAACATAAATGGATTCAATTCTCCAACTAAAAGAAATAGACTGGCACAGTGGATAAGGAAGCAAAATTCAACAATATGCTGTATACAAGAAACACACTTGAGCCGGGCATGGTGGTGCACGCCTGTAATCCCAGCACTCGGGAGGCTGAGGCAGGAGGATCGGTGTGAGTTCGAGACCAGCCTGGGCTACAAAAGTGAGCTCAAGGCCAGCCTGAACTGCGTAGTGAGACCCTGTCCCCCCCCCCCAAAAAAAAGAAAGAAACACACTTAACTCATAAAGAAACCCATAGGCTAAAAGTAAAAGGATGGAAAAAAAAATTACTACATGCCCTAGCACCTCAAAAACAAACAAACAAAAAAAAGAGGGGTAGCAATCATGTCTGTAGATAGTGGAAACTTCAAACTATGACTGACCAAACAAAATAAAGAATGCCACTACATACTGGTTAGGGAAAAAATTTAAGATGAAGCACTAACACTCATAAATATGTATGCACTCAACATGGGAGCATGAAGTTATATAAGACAAATCTTAATGGGCATGAAAAATGTAATATCCTATACCACCACCTTAACAGAAGACAGTAACATCCCTTTATCCCCCAAAAAGTAGATCAAGGGGGCAAAAATTAGAAAAGAAGTAACAGAACCCAATAGAGTATTCCACCCAGTCAGTTCTGAATACGTATTTTTTCAGCTGCACACAGGACATTTTCCAAAATAGACAACGTACTAGTCCATGGGTCGTGCTTAAGTATATGCAAGAAAACAGAAATTATTCCGTGGATATTATCTGACCACAGTACAATGAAACTGGAAACAAGTGACAACAGAAATCACAAGAAACCCAGAAATACATGGAAATTAAAAACACTCTTCTCAGCAAACAGTGGGTTACAAATGAAATCAAACAAGAAATTAAAAAATATTTACAACTTAATGAAAATTTAAACAAAACCTACCAGAAATTATGGGATGGAACAAAAGTAGTTAGTTCTTAGATGGAAAATTGTAGCTCTGAACTTGCACATTAAGAAAACAGATTGGGAACAAATAAATACTCTTACACAGCACTTAAATCGACTATAAAAGGAAGAGCAAATGAAACCCAAAGCCCAAAGATGGGATGAAATTATAAAATATAGAGCAGAAATTAATTCAATCAAGACAAAGAAACAATACAAAGAATTAATGAATCAAAAAGCTGGTTCTTCAGAAGGTTAAATAAAATTGATAATCCCCTAGCTAACCTCATCAGAAAGAAGAAAGAACTCAAATTCAAACAATAAGGAATGAAAAGGGTAAAATTACTACAAACCCAGAAGGGATTCAGAGAATCATTAATAACTACTTTGAGAATCTTTTTTTTCCCACATAATTGGAGACACAGATGAAGTAGACAGATTTCTAGAAAGGTATAAATTACCAAAACTGAATCATGAAGTCATAAGAACTCTCAATAACCCAGTAACAGCCAATGAAATACAAAATGTAATAAAATGTCTATTGACAAAGAAAAATCGAAGTCCTAACAAATTCACCACTGAATTCTACAAGAAATTTACAGAAGACATAATCCCAATACACCTCACATGCTTCAATTAAATTGAAAAGGAAATAATCCTCCCAAAATCATTCCTAGAGGCAAGTATTACACTGATACCAAAACCAGAGAGAGATGCAACTAAGTACTTCAGACCAATTTCTCTCATGAAAATATATGCTAAAATTGTCAACAAATTCCTTGCCAGTGGAATACAGCAAATCATCAAGAAGATTATACACCATGACCAGATAGGATTCAAACAAGGGTTGTAAGGATGGTTTAATATATGCAAACCTATAAATGTAATACACTATATCAAAAGAACCAAATCCAAAAATCAGATGATAGTCTCAATTGATGCAGAAAAGCTTTTGGCAATTCATTCATGTTCAAAGTCCTACAGAAAATTCAAATAGAGGCCCTCTACCTCAATCTGATAAGAGCCATCGATGACAATCCAATGGTTAACATAATTCTAAATGATGAAAACCTGAAGTCTTTTACTCTCAGATTTGGTACTAGACAAGGAGAATCCTCTATCACCACTCCTATTCAATATAGTTCTAGTATCATTAGCTACAGCCATTACACAAGAGAGAGAAATGAAAGGAATAAAAATAGGTAAGCAAGAAATTAAACTATTTTTATTTGCAGATGAAATGATAATATACTTGGAAGACCAAAAAAAATCTCTACGAAGAAACTACTAGAATTAATGCAGAAATTCAGTAGCACAGCAGGATACAAAGTCAACACACAAAAATAAATAACATTCCTCTACTCAGATCGCAAGTGCACTGAGAAATTAGAGAAACAATACCTTTTACAATAGCATTGAAAAAAATGAAGTATTTAGGAATTAACATAACTAAAGAACTGAAAGATCTGTTCAATGAACACTACAGTAGTCTGAAAAATGAGATCCTAGAGGATTCCTGGAAATGAAAAGATAGTCCCTGCTTCTGGATAGAAACAAGCAACATTGTGAAGATGGCCATACTCCCTAAATTGTCATACAGATTTAATGAAATCCCTATCAAAATACCAACAACATACCTCACAGATCTGGAGAAATCATTCCTAAAATTTACTTGGAACCAGAGAACACCTAGAATTGTGAAGAGAATCCTGGGAAACAAAGATAAGGCAGGAGGCATTACAATTCCTGACCTAAAGTTATACTACAGTGCTACTGTGATAAAATCAGCATGATATTGGGAAAAAAATAAACCTGAGGATCAATGTTAGAAGATGCAGAAGCAAATACAAACACACTCACTCACCTTATTGTTTAAGGTATTAAAAGAGAATAAGGGACCAAAAAATGTCATAGGATTATCCTTCTACAATTTTGCATATGGTTATATTGTAAATTTCTTTGTAAAAAAATGTCTCTCAAATATTTACTTGGAGTGTAGCAATAAATGATATGACGTTAGGAGTAGTACACATTTAGAAGCCAGAATGATAGATATTTGAAGCATTGTTTTAGTATTACACATTGCTATCCTTAATCTAGTTGCTTACTTCACAGATATCAGCATATATAGTTGGTCAGGTACAGGACTTTACTAATTAACTTCTAGTTTCAAGAACCTGTTGGAGATACTTAGGACCATTGTCTTAACAATTTTGTGCATATAAATGCATGCTGTTGCTCCGCCATGTTTCCTAATGTATCTCCATGATCTGTATTTGCTGTTTAATTCTTAAGTTCTCATTTTACATTTATCTGTGTTATATCCTTCAATTTATATTTATTCCTTTGAGTTCTTACACTAGGGAGACTAGTGTGTAATGTGTAATTGTTTTTTTTTTCACATTCTCTATGGATTTAAAGTTTAAAATATCAATTGAGGGAAAATACCTATTCCATGTTATGTCTAAAGTATTTTATATTCAGAAAGACGGGACTGGCAAGATGGTTGAGCGATCTAAAGCTCCTGCTTAGGCAACTGAAGAGAGTGTGGTTTGATCCCCCTTACCACATGCTGTACCAGCCCCACCCACAGGGCAGTCTGAGTCAGCCATAATACAGAAAAAAAAAGATATATTCAGAAAGATATTGATGTTAAGCTCAAGTGCTTATGTTATAAGAAATGATATCACTAAGTTTCTCTTTTGGAGGGTTAACAACTTAAGTTTGCAGACCAAAAATTAGAGAAAAAGAAGGACAATAAGCATAGCCAATATTTTGGCCCTAGCCCTTCAAGGTCAGTGAGCACTCAAGACATAAGAGAACCTCTATTATAACATCCTGTAACTCAGTAGTATCCCAAATTTTCTGATCAAAGAAATTATGGGGCCACAGAGGAAGGTGATCAATAATGTACAATGTGCCTAAGGAGAGTCACCAAGAGAGAAAACGTTCTCTAAGGCTTTCACAGAGAACAAATTGGTCACGCAATGGTCGCGACTCATCCACATGGCTAACACTGACAAACGATCTACAAAACACTCTACATGGTTTCAGGATAAATCATGAGGGGATCTGACTGACACTGTCCAATAAAAAAGTAACTTTTTAGTTGTATATGTCTTGTTTTATCTAGGTCTCAACCATCCAGCAGAAACGTCTAACCATGAGCTATAAAAAGTAAATCCATATTTATATGTTGAGGTGCAAAAAGGCTCAAGTCAACACCTTCTGACATTGCCAGTTCTGCTTGTAACCCACTACTATTATGGACTATTGGATTGTATATACAGCTACTTTCTTTTAGTTCAGTAAGAAGAAATATTTGTACTAATAATATTTAGACAAGATATCATGTCTTCCTCTTGTACTCTGCACAACTACTATGAAAACAAAAATATGCAATGTATTAATTATTGTAAGGGTCCCACTAACCTGTTGTGAAACTCTCTCATTGCTCTTCTCTTTAAAATTAATAAAAACAAAACAAAAAAGTAATAGTTGCATGTACACACCATTCTATCAAAATTAAACAAAAACAAAAGAGATAGTCTCTCCCTACAAAATGCACACTTCATAATAGACTTTAATGGGCAGTGTACCCTATTAACTTTTTAAATTATACAAAAAATGAATGTACACATACAGAAAGACAATTGCATCAAGGAAGAGACAAAAAGATAGAGGTTGTCGTTTTTAGAGATCTCCATACTAGACAATGGAAGGGATCCAGCCCTCTACTAATCTGGGGAAGAGTGCATGCTTGTATTTTTCCAGAGAATGTTGAAAGATCTGTTTCAAATCATGCTGTCAGGTTGTACCATAAAGCTAGGTCTTGTGAAGTTAACAACATGAGGCTAGATCCAACCTGGGGCATTTTGAAGGAACTGACCAAATGTAAATCTAAGGTGTGAATAGATGATAAAATATATAAAAATAACTGAGCTAAATTTTACTAGTACTAAGATAAAACTACAAAGATAAAATATGCATATTAATTATAGATAAAAGATTTTATTCCTTCCAAATTTTTTCTGATAATAGGTCTCTGTTAATTGACAATTAACAAAATCTGACTAGGCCATTTATAATTATAAATTTCTAAGAATTATGATAGTGTTTTTACAATTTAATTTGACCATGAATTTATTTGAGTGTACTCGATTTTGTGAAGATGCGTGTTTATGTATGCTGTTTATTTGTTTATGTGTTTGTGTGTCATTCTGTGAAGTGCTGCTCCTCTTTTTTTCTTTTTTAGTCATTTATTCCTGCTACAATTTGGAATATAATCATAAAACATGCTCTTTTCTAAATTAACAGATGGCTTAAGTAATAGCAAAATTGGTTCATTCATAAGTCATCAAAAATTGATAATGAACTAAAATTACATAGTATAGTGAACAATTATTAAACAGGACATCAATTGGTCAACAGAGGGGTGGCCAACCTTTGTTGATTAATAATGAGCTCCCAGTAATCTCAATAGCCTTTTAGGAAACACCTTCAATAATTTGGTCAATGATTAGTAGATAAAGTTTTTCAAAAAAAATTATAATAAAGTTTTCTTGTGAAAGATATTCTTGGTACAAATTAAAGTAAGAAACAAAGGTTTTCACATGTGTATGATGTGTATGGTAAATCATTATAGTTAATCTCACAATGTGTTAAATGTATTCATGATTCCAGATATATATATCTTTCAAAATGTGAAACAAAGATTATTTATTGTGATAAGACTTTCTCTCTGATTCCAAACTTCTGCCTTTAACAAAAAACTTTTGTTGCATATACCATTTAGCAATGACAAATTAGGTAAGTTTCTTATATATTACATAAAAAATGATTTGTTATAAGTGTTATGTCAAAATGAAAATTGAAGTATGTCACAAAACATAGTCAGAATTATCTTGCTATAATTTTTGTATGTTTTTCGTTTCTAAATTTTTGTGTAAAAAATGTAATTGCCTCTTGCATTCTATAAGAATTTAAATATTAGAATATTCATAGTTGCTAAAAAATGTTTCATTGTATATCGAAGGTGTGGTGTTTGATATTCACATAGATAGTAATATTGTTTATCGCCTCTGTTATGAGGTAGTGGCATTAAGCTTCTGTTCTTGATGTTTAACAACTAAAATTTAGATACAAAAATTTAGAATGATAAATGGACTAAAAAAAATCACCTGTATTTTGGCCCTAGCCTTCAAGGAGGGAGAGTCTCTGCTGTGACATGCCATAACTCAGTTGACCACCTAATTTTCTAACCAAAGAGATTATGGGGCCACAAAGGGGTGGTGGATGATGTTTAGTGCACCTAAGGAGAGTCAATTGGAAAGAAAAAAATCTGGGCGTTTACAGAAAGTAAATTCATCAAACAACGGCCATGACTAACTCGGATGGCGGACACTGCTGGAAGATCTAAGAGGTGTTGTACATGGCTCCAAGGTAAATACTAAGGAGATCAAACCGACTTTTTCAGATAGTGAAAGTTAAAGTTGTGCTTACACAAGTTTTGCTTTAATGTTGTCTTAACCATCCAGTAGAAAAATGTAACCACAAGATGTGAAAAATAATGCCATAGTAATATACTAATCTGTAAAAGGCTCAAGTCGCTAACAACTTCTGACAATTGCCAGCTGTACTGATAACTAATTGCCATTACAAAATATTGGACTGTACATGGTCCAATTGCTGAATGCAAGCACCAAAAACTTTTGGACTGTCATCAAGAATGGAAAGGCCTTCTACAGTGTTCTCCAAATAGAGCTTCTTACTGCAACAGAACATACATCACTCGTGCAACAAAACAATGAGGTATGTGGAGAGCCACTAAAGCTGGAAATTCATCCTATGTGGGAGGGCAGGATGAGGCTGCAGTGCTTAAAGCAGTCAAGCTACCTCAGTCTTGAGAAAAAACATCCTGAATGGATGTCACAGGCAACCTTGTATCTCACAACTTTGTAAAAGTATAAATGAAGGCTCTTACGACTGTTCAGGGGGTCATTTCACCAACCAGGCAGATGAAACACCACCTATCCCAGGTCCTGCCTTTTTGTCTTTTTCTTCATTCCTGCTGCAGTTTCTCCCTGGGTACAGCAGACCACCCAGAAAGTCCAACAGATTCCTACACAAAACCGAGCTAAATAAGCCCATTTTTCTGACTAGATAATTCCCCTAATGTTTTCCACTAGTCACAAGGATCTGACCAAAAGAATGATAATTCTTTATTAATGACCTCCAATGATATATTCACATAATACCTAGAAAATAGTCAGAAACGTGGAAAAGCCTCAGAGTACTCAATAACCCTCAGGCAGTCCGGTCTCTCTCTGAACCCTCAAATTTCATTCACTAGATGATGCGTACCAGGCAGTTTTTCATATAAGCAAAACCAATGTATGTGGAATATTTAGGTAGATGTATTAGTAACAAAAAATAGCTTTTGTAATTGTGAAGGCTCTGAAGCCCCCAGATCCACCATTGGTAAGCTAGAGCCCCAGGAAAACTGTGGTTAAAATATCTACTTCAGCTGAGAAGGCCTGAGAAGCAGAGCAGATGATGTGTAGAGTCTAGTCTGAGGACAAGAGGCGATCGAAGAACCAGCTCAAGTGGTTAAGTCCCTGAAGTTCTTTTATTCAGCCTTTAATCAGCTGCATGAGGGCCAGTAATTGTAGGGAAGACAATTTTTTTTTACTAATTCCACCAATTTAAATAGCAATCCTTATTCATACAAAAGGCACTTTCAAACACATGCACAGAGTAATCTTTGACCAAATATTTGAGAAAGTGTTACTGAGGAACAACACATAAAATTATTCATGACAATCAGAGTCAATCTGGCTTCAGCTTCCAAATCTTTGACTATGACCATTATATTCCTATTTTATTGGAAAATAACTGTCTTTCCCTCTCCCTGTGACCACTACTCACAAATTTTTGGTAGAAATCACTGATTATATTGGAAAATGGGATGTTTTGTGTCCATACTTCATGAATGCGAAGCTACCAATTTTAACTCCAGCTTCCAGGTGCACTATAGGTGTTTTTGCCCCTGGATTTTAAGTACGACTTCATCAGTATATACAGTGGAGTAATGATTCTGGAAAGTCTAACTCAGAAGCCTCTGTGCTCCAATAGGACTATGTCAGAAAAAATGAGCCATTTTAAGTAGTACCGTATATTATGACTTTAACACAGATTTTCACCATTTCCACTCTAGAAAGAATAATTCTGTAGAATCAAGCCCAGAGGAAATTAATCAAAAATTAATTAGGGTACATGAAAGTGTAGTAAAACCTTATTTAATCTTACAGGATATATGAGGAATTTGTGCTATGTCAACACAGCTCCCTGAAAGTCAGCTACGCTGAATAAATCACTGTAGTATTGACTCAAACTGTGAAATCTTATCTATAAAATGAAAGGCACTGGATCCAACAGTATTATAATATTACTTCAACTATCCCAAGATTTAACCAACTCCATTAACACTAGCCTGAAGTCCCAGTATATGAACTAATAAATAAAATTAGTGTAAAATTAAGACTAAAGTATTAAAATGAATTACAAAATGTGCATATTGTTTCATGAAAATACTAATAAATTCACATTTAAATTATAGGAAATATACACATCTATAGAATATTTTTATAAATCTAATTAATTATTGATGATACTGTTTCTTGGTTATATGACTACTGATGATAAAAATAACATCATTAGCTATAAAAAACTATAATATAATTATATGTTAATTTCTTCCTAAATCTACCCAGGGAACACGGCCTCTTTTCCTGATATACACATTTGAGGTTGATTGCTAAAAACATACAGTTTTCTTTAGCTTTAAAATATTAGTTAACACTTCCAAGCCGGGCGTGGTGGTGCACGCCTGTAATCCCAGCACTTGGGAGGCTGAGGCAGGAGGATTGGTGCGAGTTCGAGACCAGCCTGGGCTACAAAAGTGAGCTCAAGGCCAGCCTCAACTGCATAGCAAGATACTGTCTCAAAAAGACAAACAAACAAACAAACAAACAAATAAATAAATAAATAAATAAAATATTAGTTAACACTTCCAAATCACTCTAGAAAGAAAACCAGTGTGCCATGTGAAATCATTATTTCATGTGTTGATCGATAAAACACTTTCTATATAATAAAAAATGAATCGCTAAAGAATTAAAATGTAAACTAACTCTGCTTTTTGGTCAGTTGAAAACAAACTTCCTACCTGATTTTCCAGAGCAGCGTAATTGCTTCCTACTTGGTCCTTCTCCAGCCCAAGCCGGCAGAACATGCTGTGCCTGCTTCCAGGGTGGTAAAGGCGTGCTTCCCAGTAGAACACAGCAGCAAGTGTAAGGAATAGAATCTTTTTAAAGATCTTTTATTCATTTTTATATTTGATATAGGGTCTCACTACAAAGCTCGAATTTGTAGTGATTCTCCTGTCTCAGCCTCCACAGCACTGGGATTCCAGGTGTGTGCGTCCGTGCATGGTTTAGGTGGTCAGCACTGCATGTGGGACCAGCACATCGTGTGATGCCAGGAACAGAACCTGGGTCCTTGCACTTGCCAGGCAGGTGCTTAGACTGCTGAGCTATTTCCTCAGCCTAGTAACAGAATCCTGTAGATGGCTGAAGGTTTACAATACACAAAAGTTTTCCATCTATTTTAGCCATTATGGTAATACTCCAAGGTGATTAAGACAAACATTTATTACTTCTGAGTATACAAATGCACTTGCAGTGCTTTCTGGAACAAGGCCTCTGTTACGAGTTAGAGCGTAGACTCATGTATTGCTTTCTCCATACGCAATTACTTGGACATTTTCATAACAAATTAAATTTTGTCTCCTGGACTTCCATCTTTTCTCATTTATGAAAACTAAGGTTCTGGCTTTTAAATTAAGTTATATGGGTACTTGGGTACCACCAGGAAATTTGAAGGAGTATGTAACATCAAAGCTATATTTTATAATGGTACTAAAATACTTTGGTCTTTTTACTGTGTTTGCAGTTATATTAATGATGCAACAGAAAGCAGAAATGAGGATATATCAACACAAATCAAGGCAGGAGCCCCAAACCACTAAAGGAATTATAGTTTTCATCACTGTTTTTCATTTTTAAAAAATCAATTTTAAAATCTCTGCTATTATGTGCATAATTTTAAATATTCTGTGTGATAAATTGTAAGTATATATAAAATGTTTGAAGGAAATAATTTGGCCGCTAAATGATGTGGGAGATAAATCCATTGCTTTACTCATGGCACAATGTTTTGATTTAAAATAATGCTGGTAGGGGCCTGGCGGAATGGCTCAGTGGTCTAAAGTGCCTGCTTGGGAAAGCTTGGGCGGCTTCAGGGACCTCGGTTTGATCCCCGGCACCACATGCTGCGCCAGCCCTGCCCTTGGGGCAGGCTGAGCCGGCCATAAAAATGAGTGAATAAACAAACAAAGGTTCTGAAACAAGAAAAATAAATAAATAAAATAAAATAATTCTTTAAAAAAAAAAATAACGCTGATACCCATCAACCGAGAAGTGGATAAAAAAGAAGTGTTTTGTTTTGTTTGTTTTTTTCAATTCTTTTATTGTTTAAATTTAACAATGGTTATATTACATATTTTCATCATCAGATCAGTTTAGATTAATACATATAGGTATATAAGATTGATCAAACAACTAAACATTAACCTTTCTAAATCCACATGACTTTTTTTTTTTCTTTTCCCCCTTTTTTTCTTTGAAAGTTGACATATTGCATATTGTCCTCACAATCATTCTATAGAGTGCAGTGTGTGGGCATGACCCACCTCCCTATTAATGTTGCATAG
>PVJA010003027.1:0-66847 GCA_004027025.1 Myocastor coypus | reverse complement strand
ATACGACTCATCCATGAAGAAAGATAAACATGAAACAGTTTTAGCTAAATACATGACTCTTTGGCCTCAGGCTTGGATCCCTCAGCTCCACCACAGACTCCTAAGAGTCCATCAAGGACTTGCAGAGACTTGCACAAAGCCCTGCAGTGAGCGAATACTTCAGCCAGGAGTACGCAGACTCCCTCTGAACATAGCTGACTGTGGTAAACCAATCTTGTAATTCTTTATACATTGTACATCTTGGGCTAATATTTGTTCCTCTAAGTAAAACCCTGACTAGAACAACTTTCTTGTGCCACAAGAACAAATTTTGTTCTTCTCAAACTATAATCGATATTTATTATTCACTAGTTTCCTTTCCAAAATTATTTAAAAGTCCTTATGCTATTACTTGACAGAAAGCCAGTACTCCTCTCTCACTAATTCACTCTCCTTTCAGCCTCCTTCTTGTCTTCTTGGGTCTTATAGTAGTGTCACTGCTGTTACTTGCTAAGAGTTCCTGCAGCATCCCTTGTGCTGCCTCTTTATTTTTCTCTAGCCTCGATATAACTCTCTGAGAATTTCATCATTAATTATCCTGTGTTGAATATGCTGAATTATTTTCCCGGTCCGATCAGGGTTCAATCCCCAGCACCACATGCTGCGCCAGCCCTGCCCTCAGGGCAGGCTGAGCCGGCCATAAAAATAAATAAATAAACAAACAAAAGTTCTGAAGCAAGGAAAAAATAAATAAATAAATTAAATTAAATTAAAAAGAAACAGCACATGAGATACACAGCCATTGAATAGCTTTCCAAAGCATGGAGGTAGCGTATGGGAAAAGTGAAGCCTGTGTCAGAGGCAACCTTACTGCATGGCCCATATAATGTCTATTCTTCAGTTAAACTATAATTTTATTCATACATTAGCCAAGTCACTACCATTAGAAATAAATGATTGGGTTTGTTGGCAACCGTGATATGAACAGCAAACACTTACATCAACAACTCATAGCCATGTTTTCCAGCATTCTGCGTGTTTGGCGTGATGGCTGAGTATTTTCTATGTATCTTCCACCAGTACAATAAAACTGCAAGAAATAAAAAGAGGTACTCCCATAAATTACTTTAGCATGGGCCATAACAAAATACCTAGCACCTGCCTTTATGGCTTGACAGGACACTTATAGCTTGCTACTAAGCCTAAATGAATGCAGACTTTTGTGCTCCCTAGCTTATTTCAGCTTATATCTGTATCAAAGTATATCTCATTCCATCAGCATCCTGGTTTTTAAATTTATCTTGTATAACTCCACAGGGTTCAGGGAAAGATGAACAGCTTATTGATTTACAAAATGTAGGGGTAGTATGCCTTACTCCATGGGCAAACACAAACTTGAGATGATTAAATGTGTCCCTGCAAACCAAAAACGTTATTCATCATTTCAACTGCTAAGTTTTGCACTCTTGCAAGAATGCATGTGCTTCAGGCAGCGAGATTTAAGTAGTGTATTCCCACAAGAAATCTCCATATTCTCTTGGATACACCGGGACTTTCTTCTTTTCCACTACATTTGTATTCACCAATGTTTCAAAGTATAAATTCCAGGCGGACACCTGGGTTCCTGCAAAACGTTCCACTCATGTTAGCACTTTGCACGTGCTCAGCTTAACTCATAACAAGCACAAATATAGATCCTGAGGTGATTTCTCCCTGCCTCTGATGCAGAAGCCCTGAAATAGCTCTCTATTCATTCCTCCCACATCTCTTGCCTGCCAGTTTTCTGAATCTTCTTTTCCCTGACTATAAGGGAGTCTTCACTGCCACTTCCTGGACTAAAAATCAAACCACAAACTTCTCAGGAAGGAAACTCCGTGAGTTAAATGCATACTTAGATGGCAGTGGTTGAATTAAAAATGTTTTCTGAGAAATACACTGAGCTGAGAAGAGCACTCCAGGGAATACCTAAAAAATGATAGAGAATTAAAAAAAATATGTCCACTGCAAGGCTTATAGAAATGATTTCTGAGGCTACCTCGGCATTATGACATGGCGCAGTGTTTCCAAAAATTGCTTGGCAATAAAAAAGACAGGATAAATTCTATTAAATGTTCAGATTCTTGGCCTCACTCTAAAAGTTATGAATCAAAATTCCAAAACAGTGAACAACAGACTTTAAAGTGTATGTGGTTAGCCTCTGTGTCAAAATTTTATTATTAAAAATATTTTAATAAATTTATTCATAGAAGTGCTGTGTACCTAAGTCAAGTAACACATTTAAAATGTCTGTAAATTGGAGCAGAGAGTTGGCTTGGTGGTCTAAGTACCTACCTTGGAAGTGCAAGGGCCCGAGATAGATCCCCCATACTATGTGTCATGCTGACCCCAGAACCCTAGGTGCGGTGGTGCATGTCTGTAATCCTAGTGCAGGGAGGCTGAGATAGGAAGGTCAGGAGGGTCACTGTGACATTGATCTGTGCAGTGAGACATTATATCAAAGATTAAAAATACAAAAAAATGTCTAAACTTTTATTTACAAATACTTCATGATTGCTAGTGATGTGGCTGGTTCTCCTAAGTCTGTAGAACATTATCTGCTCACAGGAGCTGATTAAGCCTTTAGTGCCAAATATACTCAATGGTATTGTGCTGCTTGACATGGCTGAGGTGCCCGGGTGTCACTGAATACAAGGCCATAACACAGTGCAGGTGGCTTTAGTCATCTCCCTAACACTTTTTATATCACATTTCATAAGGCAAAATAGGACAGAACAGCATGTGTAAATTAAGTCACAATTATTTTTGATTTATTAGAGAAGATTGATCTTATTACTTCCTTTGTATTATCATTTTAAGAAAAAAATGGGAATTACTGACAAAAGCACAAAAGAAAAATATAAACAGATGAAAGGTCCCATTACAGTCTAGTATCAAGGAATCCTCTAGCTCTAGGTGGGGAAGCAGCCTAGTCTTAGCCCTGATGGTAAAGAAAGTTTATGTCCTTCAACTTTTGCTTATAGAAGGAAGGTTCATGTCAACTTTAGACTAAACTACCATGGATACTAATCAGTCTGCCATGAGGTCCAATTTCCTAGGCAATATCAAAGATACATCTTCACTTTTTTACTGTTTTTCCAAGTTCTAGCAGCAAATTCTGTAGCACATTTTCCTGCTAGGAATATAGTGCAAGAAATGTTTATCTGTTACCACTTAAATAGAACCCAGGGAGAACGTACTGCACTTGACAATCACCAGGGCATAAAGAGACATCTTTTCATGTAAAAACAATGAACCGAGTTGTTTAACCAGAAACAACATGATGATTAACTATATGCGTGTGTCGAAAGTGAATGAGGGTGGTGTTGGGACCAAGTTGACTTTTCTAACTTTGCTTGTGTGAATGCTTGGGACTTAATGTTTGGGGGACTCTCTCTGGATAAATGTTGTTATGTAAATTACCTGGATCTCTGCTTTCATTCCAGCGCTTTAAAAGAAACAAAGATGGGATCAGCAAGATAGCTCAGCAGATTAAAGCACCTGCTTAAGCAGAAGAAGGGACTGGCTTTGAACCCCGGTGTGCCTTGCAGGCCCCACCCACGGGGTGTGCTGAAATGGTGATTGAGACTGGCCATGGTGGCACACACATCTATAATCCCAGCATTTGAGAGGCTGGAAACAGGAGGATCACTATGAGTCCAATCTGTGAGACCCTGTAGACTCTACTAAATACATTAAAAAAAAAAAAAAATACAAAGGTGAATTTTGGTGAATGCCTTAAGAAAACCTTGCATATGATAGTTTGATTATGTATCATCTAACATGTCATTGAGTGATATAATGAAAGTATATTTGCTGAACTTCAAACTTATCAGTTCATTAGTGTTGGTACTCTAACCATGACAATAAGAGAGTTTCTAAGAGAATAAGCACTATGAAATGTACAAAGGGATATTCCCTCCGATATCAAAAGGGCTATTATCCCATGCAATCCTTCTTAAATGGAAATACTATCAGAGACCCTTGTCCTCATTTATGAGCTATAGTATTTTTGTTCTTGCTTTTTCCTTACTCATCAGAAGATTCTTTGACTATAAACTGATGAGGCTCCAAGTGAAATAAGTTGGACACAAGTGTAAGCAACTCACTTCTCTGACGTGAGCGGTGGAAAGCATCAACAGGACTAAGCTATGCAGTAGATACTGTGAAATAAGAAGATGCTCCAGTGTGAGGCAAAACTAGGGTGGAGGGAAGAGAAGGGAGGTAAAGGAAAAGGGACAAAGGAGAAGCTGAAGCTCATCTTTGGCAAATAGAGAGGAGAAGAGGCCTGAAGTGAGGGTGGGACCCTCTAATGAACACGTCATCGCTTTTACTTAAAATGCATCAATAAACTTAGTTTTAAAAAAAATGGGAGCTGTGAATGACATGGTAGGATTTTTCATGTGTTTATTTTTGAATTCTCACTCAATGAAAGAACATTAAGCATCTTCCATTTTGCACCTTGCTATATATTTAGAATGCTGTGATAAGCATTGATAATAATTATATTTTTAGAAGGTCACTGATGACAAATAAAGTAGGAAAAAAGGGATGAATAGGAGTCTTTCATTTGAATTTAATTATGCACATAGATATGTCAGGAAGGAATGTAGACTAGAATCAGCCACACGTGAGGGGCCTGTGCCTATTGTGCCACTGGTGGAGTTGGTTACGAGTGGATTCTTAGTGCTTGGGCTCTGTAAGTTTGTTATGATAATAAGAAAACATAGCTGGTCACGCTAAATTCTTTTTATTATTATTTATTATTATTATTATTATTATTATTATTATTATTATTATCATTTTGTCTTTTTAAGACAGGGTCTCACTATGCAGTTCAGACTGGCCTTGAGCTCACTTTTGTACCCAGGCTGGTACTCTCTCCGATCCTCCTGCCTCAGCCTCCCAAGCACTGGCATTACAGGCGTGCACCTCCAACAACACTAAATTCTTGAGCAGCCAGTGATGTTATTATTTACAACACAATTGGATCAATAACAAAAAGCAGGGTTTCAAAAATTAGTCATAGAGCAAAGCAGTGTAACCTTATTAAAACTGAAAGTAATTTTTAAAGTTATTCATGAACTAGAATTGTTCTTAAAAGAACTACAGAGTGGAGCAATCATGTCACTTCAACAGAAACTCTGAGCTAACAAAAGAATCAGATCTGGAAATCATCACTGGTGCAATAGTGAGGACCACATTTTCAAGATTCATTTTAGATTGGTAATACATGTATATAACTTTTTTCCTCCCATGCTCTTTGACTCTTTGGTTTATTTATTTATAAGGCCTACATGGTAAGTGTTCCTAGAGGCAGTAACATAAAGGATATGACAGTTATTGATCATTGGCCTTTATCACTTCTGCTTGTGTCTCGCTCGGCTTCATTTTTCATATATTTATTTGTATGGCTTCCTCTTGCATTGAGTATTGTTTTCCATGTTTTCACTTTCAGTCAGCGAATCTCCTTTTGAGTTAAGTATGTTTCTTGTATACAGCATATTTCTTGCTTTTCTTGACCTACTCGACCAGTCTGCTTCTGTTGATTGGTCAATTCAATGTACATGTTGGATACAACTGATATGTATTGGCTTATCTTTGTCATTTTATTTTCCTACTCTACATTTCCTATTTTCCACCTCTTTTTAATCGCTTGCTATGTTTGGTGGTTCCTTTCTGTTGTTATTCTTGAAGTTGTGGTTAGTTTTGTCTCTTTCTCGGTTGTCTTTCAGGACTCTTTATAGGGTTGCATTGGTGCTCATAGTTTCTCCATGTATTCTTTGTCATAGAGGAATCTTATCTCTTCATTAGGTTTGATAGATAGTTTGGCAGGGTACAACAATCTGGGTTGGCAGTTCTTTTCTTTCAGGACCTCAAGTACTTTACTTCAAGCTCATATTGAGTTGATTTGTGTTGAGAAATCTGCTATGATTCTGATGTGCTTTCCATTATAGGTGATCTGATTTTTTTGCATCAATAGCTTTTCATATTCTGATCGTTCACTGAATTTCTGGGATTTTGCTTATGTATTTGTGTGTAGATTTGCTTTGATTATGGATGTGTGGAGTTCTGTATGTCTAACTTATTTGTATGTCAGATTCTTTTCTTGTGCTTGGAAAATTTGCTGCTACTATTTTGCAAATAGTCTTTTTATGTCATTTGTGTTACTGCTGCCATTTTGTTAATATCTATTAGTTTTATATTGCTTTTTATGCTTCATCTTGAAGTTGTTACATTGTTATTTCCTTGTTCATTTTTAAAAGAGATAGATCCTCTCACATACACTAGCTGTGATGCTATCTTCAAGGTCTGAAATTATATCTTCAATATCATTCAGGTGGTTTTTCCATGATATATATTTGAATCTGTTTCATGAATTCTAGTTCTTCTCTGTATTGTTCACTAAATGTCTCCATCATTTTCTTATTCCCCCATCTTTTATCTATGCCTTCTTTAGATTGGCTGAGCAAATCTTTGATGATTGCTGTCATTTTTTTTTCTAACTTGAGAGATTATTTATCATCTAATTTCTTCTTATAACATGCTGGCATTGTTTCTTTACTTCAGTTGCTATCATTTCAGATATTTCAGGTGTGTGATTTCCAAGTTCTTATACGGCCTTCTCTCCTGGACTTGTTCTGCATGGGCCTGGACATCTGAGATTGCTTTTTCCTTCTTTGTTTTGACATTTTCAAGTTCTCGGTGCTCGTCTAGACTCAGCAGGGATGGAGAGCAAGAGTTTGAGTTAGCAAGTCTCCCACGACAGTGGGAGGGCAAGTAGGCTCTGCCCCCACGCCCACCACTGAGAGAGCCTTGCAGAGCTTCAGCCTGCCCTCCTCATCACCAAAGTGTTTTTGAGCTGTGGCTCACTCCCTTTCACAGAAGTGGAAGCCACACTGAACTCCAAACAGCAGGAGCTTAGGTGAGCCTACTTGCCCTCCCATTAATCTCCATTTGTTATGTTCTCTTCACTGAGTGGTACCTTTTCCTCTCCTGCTTCACCACAAGATAATTATCTACCCCATCTCTGGGCCTCAAGGTGAGTGTCACTTTTTCTAAGAAACCTTCAGCAGGAATTCAGCGAGGCATCTCATCTCCTATGTGCTTTCTGATGCCTTTCTCTCATCTGTATCATGACACTTGTCTTCCCCAGAAGCTAAAATTTCCTTTTTGAGATTTTATGCATCCTATTCACAATCATATCTCCAGAATTTAGCACCGTGCCTAGAAAACAGTAGGGATTAATATTTATGAAGTAATGAATAGAAATTTGACATATTCTTTCTCTGAAGAAATAATGGTTTTCATTTCATGGTTAAAGAGGAACAAAAATCAGAATCTAAGAGCATTAATTTTCATATCATTCCCCTTCTCTTTCAAATGTTCTTTTCATGTTTCTGAGTACTCCTATATACTATCCTGTAAATTCTCTTGCAACACAGTGAAACATTCAAAGCCATCATTGATTTTTAAGAGGAGTACTTCTTTTAGCTATCATTTGATAAAAATCATTACACATTTCTCTATTTCTCTGTGTGCATAGCATTGCATGTCTTTTAATGTCAATAGAAATATATATGCAAAGAGAAGTCTAATGTTTGTGGAGCTATGGCCTTATATTGAGATTCTTGTAGCAGGCCCTGAAGTTATTTTGATTAATCATGGTATGCATTCTAAGAATAACTTATAATGGGAGAGGCAGGAATGATGGAATCAAAGAAAAGAAATTAAACTGTGTTATGAACAAGTATCAACTACAAACAAGGAATGTTAATGTTATTTACTACACGCATATACTAGGAGAAAAAACAAAATTTGGCTGTGTCTGTAATAGGACAATGATATCTTTCAAAATAACCTTTCACATTTTGAAGACCCTAGATTTGCATTGCAAATAATTACTTGGATATTCATTGTAGCTCTTTGAAACAGGACATGAAGATTCCACTGCTCTTCCTTTTCACTCACAAGAGACATCAATATGTCTGTGCACAAGCAGTAGCTATTTATAGCTGCAAAATTTAGGGTTAGAATTGAAGTCACTAGATTGTGTCCACTCCAGCAGTAAGAGCTGGCAACTCTGGCTTCCTGATCCCTAAACCAAGATTTGCTTCAGTGCATCAGACTAGAATGTTGTGGCCATTTTTCTTCTGATTTACACAAGTTATGTGACTAGTGCTGCTCGTCCCATCCCCCACATAAGTGTGAGGAAACTCGGGCCATGTAGAGATCAGCTGACATAACTTTTTGCTCAATAACTACAGAGAAACTGTGCCGAGCATGGGAGACAGCAATTTTTCCACATTACTCTGTTCAGCTTAGGTGTTATGCCACACTGCAATTGATCTAAGAGGGAAATAGCTGCTCAATTTCTAGTGTGTGACAGGCCGAACAAGGACAAGCTGTGACATGATTAGTTACTGAAAGCTCTCTTTACATTTTAATCAGACCAGAATACTGCACAGAACGTGGGATGATATTAGTGTAGCAATTTATTTGCAGTTTCAAAGAGAATTAAAGAAACACATAGTGTCAAAATGTACAATTTTGCATTTTCCACAGAAAGAAAATATCTGAAGTTGTTTATGCATTGCCTAACCACTTTAGCTCTTCATATTAAAACTAATCATTAAACTGATCATTTTTTTAAAATCTTATAATGTACAAATATATCAGTCCAGGCTAGGTTGTATTTTTTATATCTAACTGATTAAGGTATTAGACCACAGCATGATTTTCCAATTTACAACTGAGGTAGCTGAGGTAGAAGCAGGTGGTCTTTTGACATCCAACTAGAAAATAGTGATATTTCCAACCCAAATCTTTCTGACATCCAAATTCATGTAACTGCATGAATTTATATTTTATGGGAAATAGGATTAGCATTATCAGTGCAACAAAGTCATCTAGCTTCATTCAAAATTTAAAATTTAAATTAGGGGTTTACTCAGTAGTACCTGCAGATAAATATAAGACAGATCCCTTTCTCAAATGTAGCTTTCTAGGCTGTGGGCATACCCTAGGACAGAAAGTGTGACCCACATTGGGCTAACCATTGTGCATTGGCCCAATATTTAGACCTTCAACAATGATATTATCCACGACCATCCAGGCCTTTCTGCCAGCCAGTTGCCTCAAGAAATTTCAGCCCTTGGGACTGGAAAATGTGTCTCTTAGATTTTATTTAACTTTAGGCTGAAAGGTACTAAGAAGCATGTATACATTCAAAGAACACCCCAATTTTCTGGGGCAAAATAAAGATTTGTTTTCCAGAAGTTTTCTGCCTCTGATGTCCTAAATTCTTAACCAGTATAATTTTTTTTTTCTTTCAAAGGGAAAGAAAATAATAAAGAATGGTAAAAACTTTTCAAAAGATGATAGGAAAATCACAATGGTTGGAGATTGTTATCCTCAAAGTAGATGCTCACATTAACAGATATAAACATGCAAACTTGTGTAAACAATATAAGCACTAACTGTACTTTTGAATGAACTAATAGAAATTAGTAGTAAAATTATCTTAACTATCTTGTGGGAATACACGTATCTTGTTTCCCTTTCCTTTGGTCTTTTAGCACATCCTTGATGTTCTTTCCTTTTGAAGAAATTTTCCTTTCACTATAACTATTGCACTTTTTGAATCTTATTTACACTTTCAGTTTTTTTACACTAGGGTGACAACACAGTGTTTACACATGTGAGCCTGTTTTATTTCACTCATGAGTAAGGACTCTAATTTCGTCCATTTTCCTATGAAAGCCTTGAGTTTGTCTTTCTTCATAGGTGAGTAGTATTCTGTTGTATAAAAGTACCACTGCTTTTTCTGTCTCTTAGTTGATGGCCATTTGGTTTGTTTCCAAGATTTATCTCTGAAAATTTGTTCTACTATAAACAATGGTGCACATATATCAATGAATATGATGTTTTAATTCTACTGGGAATATAGCCAGAAGGGGAATAACTGGGTCAAATGAGACATCTAACTATTCTTTTTGTTTGTTTATTTGTTTGTTTGTTTTCTAATTCTAATCTTCTGAGGAATCTCCATACTGATTTCCACAGTGCTTGGAGCAGTGTACACATTCACCAATAGTGAGAAGAAGTTCATTTTTGCAAACAGCCCCTCCAGAACTTATTATTCATTGACTTATTGATGATAGACATTCTTTCTCAGATGAAATGGAATTTGAGTGTTATTTTATTTTCTATTTTAATTTTTATCCATTTGAATGAGAAAAAGAAAAATAGCAATGAAACAGTATCAAATCAGGTTAGTAGGACAGTTACAATAATTAATACATAGCATATTGTTGTCTTCATATTACTTATTCAGGAAACAGGATGCAGAAATGGTATCTTGTCTAAAAAATATTAGTACAAAACTTTCTCCTTAATGAACTAAGACAAAGTAGTTGTATATCTGTCCTAACAGTCTTGTGTATACATATACTTTTTATCACAACAAAAGGATCTTTTATTTATATCCCTCTTTTTTGTATTATTTTGTCAAAGATAGATATTCCACTGCACTTAGAGAAGCTGTATTTGGAGAAGTCTTTGAAGGACCTTCTCATACTTAATGCCAGTCCAAAGACTGTAGGTACTTGAATTCAGCAAAACAGTCCCAATATAGTCCAATTGTTCATAATAGTAGCAACTTATTGGCATAACTGGCAACTGCCAGTATATTAATATGCCATTGTTTTTATATTACAGGGTTACATTTTTCTGCTGGATATTGAAGATAAGTTAAAGCAAGACTTACATAACTAAAAATGTAGCTTTCGCTATCAGACAAGGTCAGTCACATCATCTCAGGATTTACCTTGGAACTATGTAGAGCACCTGGTAGATCTTTTCTCATTGTCAGCCATCTGGATGAGTCAAGGCCATTGCTTTACCAATTTTCTCTCTGTGAAAACCTGAGAGAATTTTTTTCTCTCTAGGTGACTCTCCTTAGACACACTATACATTATCAATCACTTTCCTCTGGGACCCCATAATCTCCTTGATCAGAAAATTTGAGACACTACTGAGTTACAGGATGTTACAGCCGAGGTTTCCTTGTGTCCTGAGTCCTAACTGACCTTGAAGGGCTAGGACCAAAGTACTGGCTCTCCGTTTAGGCCTTCTATCACTATGTTTTTCATTCTGCAAAATTTAGTTGTTAAACATACAGAAGAGAAACATACTGATATTATTACCCCATAACAGAGGCAGTTAAGTTTAACGTCATTATCTGTCTGAATATCAAATGCCTTAGACATAAAATGGAACTGCTATTTTCCAACAAACATGGATTTTCTAAAATTTAAATCCTTATAAAATGTTTTTTAAAAAATCACCATTTTTACACAGAAATGTAGAAATCAAACCATACACAATATTGTAGCAGGATAATCCCTTTTTTTCTTATCTCTCATTTTCTTTTATTACCTTTTTTAAAAAGGTATACTTTAAAGAATATGGAAATAATTGATACCACATTAGAAGAAGTATGTAATTAGGAGACTAAAATTACAGGTATTTCAAGATTTAGTATTACTGCTGTCCCCAGTGTAGTTGCTTACTTCACAGATGTTAGCATATATAGTTAGTCAGGGTGAGAATTCTACCCCTTAACTGCTATTTTCAAAATCTTGATGGAAATTCTTAGGACCATTAACTTAACCATCTTGTTTATATAAATCTATGGTACTGCCCCAACCATATTTCCTGTCTTTTTTTCTTTCACTCTCTCTCTTTGTTGGTTAATCTTTAAGTACTTACTTTCCATTTAACTGTATCATACCTTTCAATTTTTATTTCTATTTTTGGGTTCTTACACTACGGAGACAATATGATATTTACACATGTGGGTTTGATTTATTTTACTTATAAGTATAGCTTCAAGTTGCATCCACTTACCTATGAAGACTTCAAGTTTATTTTTCTTTATAGCTGAGTAATATGCCATTATATAAAGACACTATGTACTTTTGATCCATTCATCAGGTGATGGGCATTTGGTTATTTAGCTATCACAAATTGTGTTGCTATAAATACAGGCACACATATAGCACTATGATATGATGTTTTCAGGTCTTTTAGGGAAATTCTCAGAAGGGGAATAGCTAGATTGAATGGGACTTCCAGTCCTAGTTTTTTTGAGGAGCCTCCACACTGATTTCCATAACGTTTACACAAGTCTGCATTCCCACCAGCAGTGGTAAATGGTTCCTTTTCCTCCACAGCCTCTACAAATTTTGTTGTTGGTTGATTTCTTTATGGTAGCCATTCATTCTGGGGCTAGCGAATGTGGAGCATTTTTTCATGTATTTAGAGGCTTGTTGAATTTCTTTCTCTGAGAAGTGTGTATGTTCATCTCAGATGTCCATTTCTGGATTGGGTCTTTGAATTTTGGGACCCTAATGTTTTTTAGTTCTTTAGAAATTCTAGATAGAAGACCCTGGTCTGAGTGCCTACAAGTTAAGTTGTTGTTGTTTTTTTTTTTTTCAAATTTGTAGGTTGTCATTTAACTCTGTTGGTAATTTCCATTGAGGTTGAGAAAACTCTCAATAGGTGGAGGTCCCAGTTGCTAATTCTTTTGAGTATTTTCCATATAGTTTGATTTTTGTTCGTGAAATGTTGGCCTACACCTATGTCTTCAAGATTTCCACCTAATTTCTCTTCCAGGAGATTTAGTGTTTCTGTTCTAATGTTTAGCTGTTTAATCCATTTTCACTTTAGTTTAGTGCAAGGTGATAGACCTGGGTCAAGTTTTAGTTTTCAGCATGTAAAGAGCTACTTTATCCAGAACCATTTGTTGAAGACGCTATCTATCTTCCAGTAAACATGTTTGGCCACTTTGTTGAAGGCAAGATGGCTGAGTGTCTTTATAATTACTTCTGCA
This sequence comes from Myocastor coypus, assembly GCA_004027025.1. NCBI lineage: Eukaryota > Metazoa > Chordata > Mammalia > Rodentia > Myocastoridae > Myocastor > Myocastor coypus. Next base: position 53,937 of record PVJA010003027.1, on the reverse strand, counting down.
TATTCTAATCTATTTTGTCATCCTTAGGTCTATTTTTTGTCAATAGCATGCTGATTTTATTACAGGAGTTTGTTGTATAATTTCAAGTCAGGTATTGTTTTCCCTCCTGCCTTGCTTTTCTTCCCAACATTGCCTTTGCTATTCTAGGTCTTTTCTGGTTCCAAATAAATTTTAGCAATGATTTCTCCAGGCCTTTGAGGTATGTTAGTAGTATTTCATAGAGATTGTATTAAATCTGTGTAACAATTTAGGGAGTATGGCCATCTTTACAATGTTTTTTCTTCCTAACCAGGAGCAAAGAATATCTTTCCTTTTTCAGGAATCCTCTTTGATCTGTTTTTTCAGAGTACCGTAATTTTTACTGAATAGATCGTTTACTTCTTTCATTAGATTAGTTCTTGTGTATTTCATTTTCTGTGGTACTATTGTAAAAGGTATTGCTTCTCTAACTTCTCTATCAGTGTGTTTGGTATCAATGTAGAGAAAATCTATTGACTTTTGGGTATTGACTTTGTATCCCGCTATACTATTGCATTTGTTTATTAATTCTAGCAGCATCTTGGTTAGGTTTCTTGGTCTTCTAAGTAGAGTATCATCTTCAAAAAGTAATAGTTTAGCTTCTTTATACCTATTCTTAGTTCTTTTATTTCTCTGTCTTGTCTAATGGCTCTAGCTAATGAATCCATAACTATATTTCATAAGAGTGGTGACAGGGAATATCCAAGTTTTTTATTATCATTTGTTGATATTGGGTTATTGAAAGTTCTTAAGCCGGGCGTGGTGGCTCACGCCTGTAATCCTAGCACTCGGGAGGCTGAGGCAGGAGGATTGGTGCAAGTTCGAGACCAGCCTGGGCTACAAAGTGAGCTCAGGACCAGCCTCAACTGCATAGCGAGACCCGGTCTCAAAAAGACAAAAAAAAAAAAAGGAAGTTCTTATATCTTCTTGACTGCTTTTGTAATTTGTGCCTGTCTAGGAATCTCTCAACTTCTTCTGTATCTTTGATTCTGTGAGAAGAAAGATTTTCAAATTAGCCATGGATGATCTTCTACACTTCCAAAGGTTCTTTGGTAATTTCACCCTTTTCATTCCTTATTGCTTCAATTTGATTTTTTCCTTTCTTCTTTTCAATGAGGTTAGCTAAGGGCTTATTAATTTTATTTAATCTTTCAAAAACCAGCTTTTCAATTCATGAATTGTTTGTATCGTTTTCTTAGTCTCAATTGTACTAATTTATGCTCAAACCTGTCTAATTTCTTCCTTTTTTTGTTTGTTTGTTTGTTTGTTTTTTGGTTGACATTATTTGGAATTCTATATGTTTCAATTACAGGAATGTCAGATTGTTTTCCCATATTTGGGAAGTTTTCTGCTATTACTTCTGCCCATATTCTTTTCATATTGTTTGTATTAACCCCTTGTTTCTCACTGATGCCTATTAGCCTTCTGTTTTTCATCTTTTCATTATCTTGCAGATGTTGAACTACCTTTTCCTGCATCCTACTTGTTTTAAAGAGATCCTTTCTTACCTTCTCATTAGCTGCAATGGTGTCTTCAAAGTCTGATGGTCTATCTGCAGTATCATTTAAATAACTTTGCTAGCTTGTGATTGAGATTTAATTTCCTATATAGCTCTTTGGATCTGCTGCATGTGTTCTATTTCTTTCCTATATTGCTCATTCAAGGATTCCACCATCTTTCTATTCTCTATTTCTTAATCAATGCTTTCGTGAGAAGCACTTAGTACTTCTTTTATTATACTTCTCATTTTATTTACTTCAGAAATTATTTCTGATTTGATTTCCTCTATACCTTTCTGCTGTTACTCCTTTACTTCAGACACTATTACTTCAGATACTTTAGGAGTGTGGCTTCCAATTTCTTCTGTGGTAGTGTCTCCTGCATTTTTTTCTGGGTCAGCTAAGGGCCTGAAACTGCATTTTGATCCTTCTCTTTCTCATTTTGTATAGCACTGTCTTCTGACCTTTGGTGTAGTAGCTACCTTAGCTCCTACCAATATTATTACACAAGGGAGATTATGTGGTTAAGGAAATTGCAGTTTTGTCAACACAAATATTAAGTAGTGAGGTTTAGCAACTGGCAAATTTTTGTAATTAATGGATTTGTATTTTAGACCATCACAGCAAATATGTCTATATAGCTAAGCAGATACAAAATTGGGAATTTGTATTTAAATTTGCTCAGCTACGATCTGTCTGATCACCTCCCTTTGATGTACCTGGAGACTTCCAGGCAGACTTTCACCCACATGACCTGTTGCCCCCTCTGGATCAAAAGAGAGAAGGATAGACTGAGAGAGAGAGAGGGAGAGAGGGAGGGAGACAGAGAGAGGTGTGAATTGCCAACTGGTGGTCAATTTGTTAAACTCAGCTTTTTCCACAGTGCTAAATTTTTATTAACTTCCATTGACATCTTGTATTTTATCTGCCAAGTTCTTATTAACTTAATATAAAACTACAGGTATTTCTTAGTACCACAGAATCATGAAGACTTGCAGCTATCTGTGCTGTAATGATAAGTAAAGCAACATTCATTCAAACAATTAACAGGTTACTTCAATGAAAAAGAATATTCTGAGGAGTGTTTGACAAACTGTTTATGAATAGTGATTTACACATTTATTACACACTTGGTAATGTAGATAAACATTTCTTATATAAAACATAGTTTTAATATACTGCTGTAATAAGGAGGCTACTTATTAGATATATTTTAATACTAAAGAATAAAGCTTTATCTTCATATTTACTTATAGGAATCTTATCAATGAAGAACTTTGTGTCCAACAATAAAAAGCATGTATACTTCAAGTGCCATTCTGCAGGAGAAGCAGAAAAAACCCAATGCTTTCTTTACAGAGATGGTTCTGAGCACCAGAATGAAATGCAGACCAAATGCTTGTAAAGGTCTGGGTACCTATTGATAATTAACATCTCCATGCACTAAAAAGAAAAAGAATGATACCAAACACGGTATTTTCAAAGATTATAGCACATTTAACATCTCCCACCATCTACTGGGTTTTGAGATCACATTGACAACTGAAATTTGACATCTACATAGGTTTGCTTGGCTAACGTCACTATTTCAGAGAGCTTTACAACCATTCTAGCAGCTTCATCCAAGTCATCACAAGCAAGAATTTTAAGCCCGCTTCAGTGCCTTGGCATCATCAGCTCGTGTACCTGGTTACTGTACCACAACAGGTATTTTAATTTCCAAGTCTTTTACTGCCATGACTGTACCCTATGCAATAACATCACATCACATGATTCCGCCAAAAATGTTGACCAGAATAACGAGTACCTTTTTATCTGAAGTGATAAGCTTAAATGCTTCTGTTACTTGAGGAACCGTTCCACCACCACCAACATCAAGAAAGTTGGCTGTATTTTATTGTTCCCTTTCCAAAACCCAAAACCATGACAGTGACAGATAGACAGACAGACAAACAGTCAGACAGACAAAAGAGGTCATGCGTGTATATTAATATAATTTTTAAATTATTAAGAAGAAAAATTAAATCCAGGAGCTTGGATCATTGCTGAGGGAAATGCAAGCAATGGCACTTTAACGAAATGCCTTGAGCAGAGCGACTTTATTGTGTGCACTGACAAAGACTACAGAGTCCTGAGAGTCCAAGAAGACTATTCAGTGTTACTCTGTCTTAGTCTCCTGTAGGTAAGGAAGAGCCCAGAGTTGAAGTGCTGCTTCTCTATCGGGAGAATGAATGATATTTTCTTTGGGATAAGGTGAACTATGCTAAACACCTCCCAGCAAAAAAAGAAGAAGCAATAGTCCCATGTTTTCACCTATTACCCTGCTTGGCACTGTTCTCCATTACAAACTAAAAGATGTATTTTTTCATTCTATCTCTTCTCTAAAAATTAAATTAACCAATCCAGATAAACATAAAAACCTATTGTGTTCACTATCTACCATTTGTTTTTGTGTCATAAGTCATGTTTTTAAAGTTGTACCCTTGGAAAGATAAAACAATTGTCTGTTTGTCTTACTTCTACCATTTCAGGTTATCTTTTCACCTTTGAGGTTAATAATTCCAGTTATTTCTACATTGACCACAGCTTCACTAAGGGCATATCAAGACCCTAAATATCACAAGCTTAAGAAACTTAACTCAGTTTGTTTCCCAGAAGATGAAACATAATTGTCTCCCCAGTTAGGACCATTGGTCTTTTGAAAGTAGACAATTAGGGCTGGTGAAAATTTATCAAACAACTGGGTTCTGTGTGCCCAAGCCATGGAGACCCAAGACCCAGAGGACCCCACAGAACAAGGGATCCACGGTGGCCACAGCTCCTGAGCACTGCGCCAGGAGCCAACTCTCGGGTCCTCATTCCCATCTGGCAGACACCAAGTGACCCTTTCAGTAGGTCAGCTTGAGCTTGAGCCCAGGCCAACTTAGTTTTTGATAGGACAACCATTCCAAATTCTTTATTTGCGTAAAAAGCCAACCCAAGGATTTCAGATGCAAAACCTCTTACTTCTTTATCTTTGGTGCTAGGACTGTTTACTTGCCACTTTTCATCCGCACATGGTACTTCTAATACACCTGGCAACAAAATTTTCAAATTAAGAAGTCAGATATTTCTGATCTTCTATCTTCAGCATTTTAATTTTAACCAGTATATTTTGTTTCCCTTGTGAAAAATGCCTTATCATCTATTCCAAACCTTTTTGGCTTCAGAATCATTGCACACATATTCAATGTTCAAAAAAAAAAAAGTTTTACCCGAAATATGCAGCTCAGACTTGTAGTGATCCTCCTGCTTTCAGCCTCCCAAAAGCTGGTATTACAGGCGTGTGCCACCAGGCCAAGACTCAGCAGCTGACTCAGCATGCCCGGGTGCAGGTACAGCATGGCACGCGGTACTGCAGATCGAACCCTGGTCCCTAAGGTGCTTAGGCCACTGAGCCATCCCCCTGACTCTAATAATTTTCTTCATAACTAATTATACCATTAGTTAATATGTGACATACTTTAAACTGCTATTTTTCCTGCTTGCTGACAAGTACATCATTGGAAAATGAGGTTTGGGGGTATTAATTATCTATTTCTTGTTTCCATAGTAAAAAAAAAAAAAAAAAAATAGTGCTGAACATGTAACGAAGTTGCCACTCAATCAGTATCACCTCAGAAAATAACATACTTATGCACAATATACTTACTGAGTCTTAACATGTTGTTACAATTAATAAGGTACAAATAATACAAAAGATGCCTTAGGCTTTTGATACTTTACATTTATGAGAAGGCATTATATAAGTACACATAAATGATTACACTAAACCAGTATATATTGAGCTCCCTGGCAGCTTATTTGGATTTCATAAGTTGAAAATTAAGTTTAAAAATTTTAAACATTATTGTTATTTGGTAATGTTAAATATCCATTAAAGGAAAATGAAGACAACCATTAGCAGTAGTATGACTGAGCAGACTTCCTGAGTTACATGAGTATATGCTCATGCTAGGGCAGCTACTAAATGCATTTTTTTAAAACTGTAATTTGCTATGCAGTGCTTGTGCTTTGGTCTCCCTTCTTTACCTGTGACCCCATTTTTGCTGCTGGTGACTACTGGACGCCATCAGCTTAGCTCTGTGTAGATCTTCCAGCTCACTGCTTAATTTTATATTGTCATAGGAACACTACCAGCCAGCTGTAGTGACTTCTTTTCTGAAATAGATTCTGTGAAATTTTTACAGAAGGTATGATAGCTGAATTCAGCTTTAGTTGTAAAGAAAATTATCAAAAAAAAAAAATCAACAGTGAAATAGTGTACTTATCTTGTCAAGGTAGAATTTCTACTCAGGGCCCAAAGAAAATATTAGTTCAAAGTCACCATTACAATTCATATCTAGATATCACCCCATGGTCTGAAGCAATCATAGATGGAGCTTAAGGCAGGATGCTGGCGTGATAGAGCTGCATGTGGTGCTGAAGGTAAAGCCTGGCTGGAGGAGGGGGAGAAGCCCTGGGCGTGTGGGCTGCAAGGGTTTCTCTCAACTCCACCTCCCTTGAGTGCCCTCTGCCTTCTGCACTCCTTGCTGAGAGCGACTCTCTTCTGCACGGCCCTCCTTGTCATTTTGGCCTGTCTTGGAGGTAACCAATTATGACCTGAAGGTGCCATGGACTATGAGGCACCATAAACTCTCTCTCTTTAAATCATATCAGTTACTGTATTCTTCAGCGATAGTTGCTAAGATGTGTATCCTCACAGAATTCGTGAAGAAGCAGCAAAAAGTTTTTGATCCTCTCCCAGAGTACTCAGGCTAACAGCCTCCGAATTCACAAGCGTTGACTGAGGTAGTGAGCTGTTTGCCTGGGAGAAAGCATCTTGTATGATTTCCATTCTGATTCTTAGATGGGAGGAGTCTCTTTACAGCAAGCAAATGGACCCTAAGAGAACTGACTAGAGAAGTCGGAAGCCCTGGAGCAGAAAAGAGGCTAGGCAGTGCCTCAGCCCCCTGGGTGCTGCTTCACACCTGCAGCGCTCCTCATTCTGTCTCCAGGGCAGAACTTGATGCTGTCTTAAATACACTCAAAGCATGAATGTAGCAGAATTTACCATTTCCTTCCTAAAAGATTTGGAGACAAATAACTCTTAAGAAATGTTAGAGTTTTTCCTGATGGCAAATGAATTGCACTGGATACAATAAAGCTGTAGTTAGGTTAGAACATTTGATACCACCTATAAGGAGGATAACATGTAGGGAAATTAGGAAGAAGACCGGCAAATCATCAGTTACCAGTCATCACTCACATCAGGGTAATAAGTATAAAATGTTGAGCTGTGTATGGCTTCTCCCAAGAATACAGACATGTATCCCACTAAAAAGCCAACACAGAGTCTGCTCAGAAATAGACACAACTTGCTAAGCAAGCACTTCAGCAGCGCTGATGTGTTAATATCACTGAACAGGGCCTTAATGATACAGGAGAATTACCCTGTCCTGGTAGAGGTAAGATGTGCCAAGTTCATGTTCTCTAAAGTGAAGAATGAATTCCAAAGGACAAAGGAGGCCAGAGTAGAGAAGGCTTATTGAGCCAGCTACTGAGACACAGGAGGATTCCTAGAAGCTGATTTCCACCAAGGCCTTTCAGAAATAGGAGATTATGGTACAGCAAAGCTTGCTGGGGAAGTAGAAGTGACCTGTGAATTATGAGATCCCAGACACGTGCACAGAACAGATCCCAGAGCCCTACACAAGGACCTCTCCTGAGGCTTCAAGCGGGCTTCAACAGGTTGACCTAGTCCTAAGGTCAACCTGAGACATGAAACTCCAGAACACCAACAGAGCCATGGCATAGAAGTTCTTGCAGGTTCCCTCAAGATTTTGGCAACATATATAAATGCAGACCCTATGAGGAGCCCACTGTCCTGACTTTCATCTGGGCAACCTCCCCCCTCCCTGTACCGCCCCCCCCCCCCGTGGCCTCCCTGGTGCTCTTTTATCTTGTTTTTTGCCAGCCCAAGCTCACTCTGCAGCACCGGTTTCTCTCTCTCCCTTCAGTTTTACTTTGTAAAGATAAACTTTGTCACTACTTATTGCTTTGTCCCAATTGTTTGTTTGAAATTGGGAGAACCTGGAATCTAACTCTAGAGAGAAGGGTTAGCAATCCAGAGCCTGTCAACATTGAACTGGTGAGCCATACAATTCACCAGAGGTAATTTGTACCGAAATATTTACAGTGTGAGTACAACAACATGGGTCAAACTGATACAGGGGAGACATAACTACTAACCTGATGAATGTCCAATAAGACTGCATTTCCTATAATCAAAGATTGAACCCTAGCAACTATGGAAGTTAAGAGCAGAATATCTTTATTGGAGGAAAAACTATCTAAGAAAATAGAAGGGGACTTGAGTGGGTTGTGGGGACCTTGTTTTCTAACGGAGTTTCATAGTGCAAAACCACAAGATGAGACAGGCCTAAAGTGGGAAAGAGTGTAATGAACTAACAAGGTTCTGAGCAGACATGTATCCCATAGACAAAACTATGGTCAACCAAAAAAGTATAATCGCTCAGGCAATACTGATTAGATGGGGATCCAAGGGAGAAACAGGTCACATAGCCAGTATGGAAGAAAAGGAGCCTGTGGGTGAGTGGCTCTTCCTAGCCCTCGATCAGGGTGATGGATGTCCCTCTAGAATAGCAGCCACTGCAGTTCACCTCAGGGCAGTCATGTGACTGCAATGGTTCTATCCATAGTGCAGAAGTCTGGCCCCTGCTGACTGCGGCACAACTGCAATGTATGTTCATCCTCTGCTCTGATTCTTGAGGGCCTAATCCTGTCTGACTGCCCACCATATTTCTACCTAAATAAGCTGTCTATAATAAACACTGAATCAATCTATAAGATTACAATTATAGCTGCTGAGCTTCTATTGGTCCAAAAGGAGAGTCGCTCACATAGCAAGGATACCTGGAAAGATCAAAAGTATTTGGGGAAGGGCTGGGTCCAGATTCTCTGGTCACCTTCTTGGGTGACTATATTCTACCTAGACACTCCGGACCAGGGATGCTAATTAGAGTATAATTTTGAGTTACTGCTTGTCTTTAGGGAAGCATGAAGGCTGTCAACTGCATCTTTGTCTTGGGGCATGGTCTTCAGATGCTTCCAGCCACAATTCTTATGTCTTCATTCTTCTGCTGTCTTCTTTAAAAACTAAGTCCCTTGCAGACTGAATGTGAATCTCTAATTTGGCTTCCTATGATAGTAGGAAGTTTCTAAACTTATCTGATTCTGTAATTAATTGCAAGTTTGGTAACTCATTGTGGAAAAAGAAAAAAAAAGTCAAGGCATATGAGAAGGATTTATTAAGACCACATGTAAGATGCCCTCTCAAAGAATAATAGTTCAAGCCCTTAAGAAAGAAACAATATAACCAGGCCAGTAGTGTTTTTATGCCTTTGGTGGTTAAAAAGTTGTTAAATCTGTCCATCTATAGTATTGCTTTGGGCTGAGAAGAATGGCCTGCTCCGGGCAAGATGATGGCAGAGCCATAGGAGAAAGCCTGTCTTGCAGGCTTCTACTCAGGGGTGAGACACGTGACAAGTGAAAAATGAGTGGTGGGGCCCATTTTCAGGTGAAAGTCAATGGCCAAGTTTTATGTTGTTCTAGTGGGAGAAAAATAAGCTGGACTAAGCTCTAAAGCTGCACTCTTCATTTTAAAAATTATTGTTTTCCTAGTTTCTTCTGTATAGATCCTCAGTGCTTTTTGATCTTAATACTGTAGCCAACTAAGTTAGTGCAGAATGGGCCCTCAGCACAGAAGACAATCATGGCCAGAAGCACATTCACCGAAGCACAGGCTTCATGGAAAAGACAGAGGACTCCAAGAACATTCTCCCTCAGGGATGGACAACAGTGACTAACATTCTAGACTGGCATGATCGCCTTGGCATGGAGGACCTGCCCTGGCAAGAAAGCCCATGTCCCTTGCTGCCTGACCTGCTTCTCCCATTTGATCCCCATTTCATCAGTATTACCTAAGTGACTATTCTTGTAATCTTATTGGTCAGCACAGTTTTGTCCCACCTTATGGTATCCTCATTTTCCATGGGATCAATATTACCTAAGCAATTATACTTGTGTTCTTATTGATATAGGAGAAAGAAACTCTCAAACTGCTAGGTACGTGGAATGTTTTCATGTTTCCTAAGATCGAAGAATCAATTTTAGGAACAGGAGAGGCTAAGAACAGAATATATTTATTGAAAGAAAGAAAGTTTCTGTCTGGGAGACAGACACAAGGTCTCCAAGTGGCTTGTTAAGGACCTTGCCTTTTCCATGGATTTTTATAGAGCTACGGCAGGCAAGGTAAGGCAGGCCCAACGTGGGAAACATGGGATCCACCAGGTGGGCATGAGGTAGACAAAACTTTGGCCAACCTATAAGATCACAAGCGTAATTGCACAGGTAAAACAGGTTAAATCAGGCTCAAATGGGAAAACAGATTGTACAGAAAGTGTTCTTTTCCTTTAAGGTGCTGAGCAGGTGTGTCTCTCTGGCTTTCTCGAGATGATAGAGACCTACTTAGAATATCCATTCCTGGCACCCATCCCTAAGGAGGTGTGTGAGTACATCCCTTCTCCCCTTTGGCTCCAAGTCTGGGCTCCAGGGAAGGTCTCCCACAGCTGTAACCCATCTCACCTTGGACACTGGCTCCCTCAAGGGCCCAGTCCTACCTGACTGCTTACAACGCTCTGTCTAACTCAGCTGCCTCCATTGCTAGTTGACTGTAGTTTTGTCCCACCTGGACCACACCTTTCCTCATAGCTTTGTTCAGTAAAGCACCTGCAGACACAACAGGCAGCTCACATTCCAGGCTCCCTTCTTCTCTTACACGGAAGCTTTCTTCCTCACAATAAACTCTTTTTGCTCTTCAACTTTACAGTTCCTAGAATTCAGTCATTGTTTTAGAGAATATGAACTCAGTGTTTCAGACATCTAGCAGATTAATATTTCCCTTATGTTACTTGGAGATTCATATATTATCCCTATATAGTGCCCAATATCACTATTCCATTGGCATCTCAATTCTCTTCATTTAGTATAACTGTCATGTACCACAGCTTTCATAGCTAGAAAATAAAACCTGAAATGTAGAAAAAAAAAAATAGATTGCTTTGTTTCCACTATGCAAATTTGCACCCAGTGGGTCAGATGTGATCTCAAGGAAGTGTCATAACTTTAATGTGTATGTATTCTTGAAGTTTTGAGTTGAGATTGAAGGAAGGCAAAGAAACTCCCAACCTCCAGATGTCTAGGGCAAGCCATGTCCTCTAAAATTAAAGAATTAATGCTAGGGACAATGGAGAGTGACAGCAGAATATATTTATTAGGGAGAGACAGAGATAGACAGACAGAGAAATGCACACACACAAAAACATAGGCACAGCAACTGACAGATAGACAGACAGGCACGCAGACACACAGACAGGGCTCTGAGTGGGATCCCAAGCATCTTGTCTTTTCTAGGGATTTTCATACAGCAAAACCATGAGGCAAACCAAGGTAGGGAAAATCAGAAAATCGCAATATGGGCATGAGTTGGGACAAAGCTGTGGTCAACCAATAAGACCACAAGCATAGTTGCTCAGGTAAAGTTGATTAATTGGGAATCAGCGGGGGAAGTGCATCACCTGGCACGTGGGCGTGATGAATGCTGGACAGGGACTTGTCCTGGAGCAGGTGGGTCAGAGGCCCTGCCTGGCTTTCCCGAGGTGAAGAATGCCCATGGAGAATACGAGTCACCGCTGTCTGTAGGAGGTGTGTGGGTGCGCGCCTATCATCTTTGTCTTGACCTCCTGCCCGCAGCTGGGTCTGTGTCTCCCCAACATTTGCAGGGCACCCTGTCTTCTGAGCTGGCTCTTCAAGGGCCCAGCCCTGTCTGATTGTCTGCAATATTTCTACTGAGCTTAGCTGTCTACAACATGAATTCAATTTTTAGTATTTTTAAGTGAGTTTAACTAAAGATGGCAAGACTGTTGTTATAGCAAAAAGTAACCACAAAGCAAGTGGCCGTGCATGAGAGTTGGTTCACGGGCATGGGAGGTCACCTGACAACAGATATGGGACTGACAACACAAAATAGTGAAGGCATTTGCTATTCTAACTCACTGAATTGCATCTTTTTAAAAAAGCACGACATATATGATAAAATAAATCTGCATTACTCTCAGCCTAAAAACAGAATTTTCCACATATGCCCAAGAACATACTCTCCTTTCCAGGCTTTCCCTTCCACCAGAGTAGCTTTCCACAGCTACCCCACTACTTACTGCTCCTCTGCATACTCGACTCCAGCCCTGCTTCAGCCTTCAAGCGAGGCTGGACTCCTCCTCACTCTAAACTACAGGTGATGGTGACATCACCTCCCTCACAAACTCCTACGAACTGCTTTTGCTTTCACCACGTGTTTAACACATCCATCCAAGATTGAATAGTCATGGAAACAAGCTCGCTGCTCAGTGGAGGTGCAGCCGGACATGCAATCATTTCGGTGCCATGTGTCAGTGAATACACACAACAGAAATCACTTACATAGAGAAGTTTCTCTTCGCTTCTTTCCTGAGGTGTAAAGAAGCCTGGCCTGGAGGCAGGGAACCAGCCTCAAAGGGAGCCTCACAAGGGGAGAGACAGCGGTGAGCTCTGAAGGATGTCCTGAGCCAATCACATTCTTCTAAATGAAAAAGGACCCATTGCTTGTTTAAAGAAAATGTTGCAGGTGGCAAGTGCTATTTCCCCAAAAATCAAACAACTCGTTCTTTGGGGAGAAAAAAGCCAGTATGTGCCAAACATGGTAGGAATAAAGGATGTGATCTTTATTAATGCCCTGTATGTATAGAATGTTATGCTGCAATTTATGTTTCTATCTGCGTTTTGAATACTTTAAATACATTAATTTCAGTGCATCTTCTGAGGAGGTAGTACAGAAGAGATCAGAACACAATGAATGAGACATAATCATTTTTTTCTGAGAAACTTATAACCTACATGGAACAGGAATAGTGAAGAAATAATTTAAGCATAGGAAAAATGTATGAAGATAATTGTGAAAGTCCAAATAGTTTAATTTCTGGGACAATGTTTCCTGTAGAAAGGTTAAAAAACAAACAAACAAACAAACAAAAAAAACAATGAAAAGCCTGATGTGTTTCTTTAATAATAGTTTCTGTCATATATGAATCTTGATTTTAAGTCTTCTTTGTACAGATTTAAAAAAAAAAAAATTCACCTCCAGAAAGGCCAGCCAGAAAGCCCCAGCTCGCAGCTGCATGGCCCTGCAAACAGTTTCCTGAATAAGAAGCAGCACACCTGGATTTTCCTCAGCAATGTCAGTGGTAGGCTAAGTGAGTCACACACCAGCCTCGCCTCCAAGGAAGGAAGGTCACGTGCTGCATGTCATGGGCCTGGAGTGTGGGAGTTAGGCCAAAAATGTCCCTTAGCTCCTTAGTGACTATGAAATCACCTACATAGTCACATAGATAACCAGTGTCCGTAGAGAGACTAATATCTCAAACCACCAGTCTTCTTACAAGGCTATTATATAAATATGTATACTATCTCTATTTACTTCTGAGATTTCAAAATAGCATAACTGCTTATTTTGACTCCAAGTGCATCTTTTAATTGGGAGAGTTCATTCAGTGATTTGTAAGTCCCCCTTTATTATTAAGTAAATCGGGAGGTATTAGTTATTGTTCTTTAACCTAGATGAAGGAGAAGGCCCAGAAGCTCCTGTGCCATAGAAATGCTCAGAAAGATTTTTTGTTCTCAAGGGCTCCAAAGCGCTTAGTAATAATTTTTAAATTTTTTCTGCCTTTTTTATTGATAGATATTTCTGCATAAGCTTACACATTTAAATGTACCAGGTTAACCTCAAATCTTATTGATAGATCAGAACACAAAGCAATATTCAAGGATAAACTCCTTGAAACTAGCTGAAAAAAGGTCACCACTGTTTTTAACTTTGCTGTAAAACCTTTAATTAACTGTGTCAAGGAAAGTTCACCATGAAAAAATAGCTGTCATCAGATTAAAAATTACGATTCCTTTAACACAATTTTGTCTGTCAAATTCTGAGAATGAACTATATTTGTTTTGACTTTCTTATTTTGCAAAATGTAATTTCAAAATTATGTTCACCACAAATTCAGTTAGCTGTGTGCACAGATCTGTACATATCCAAAAATATAACAGCTCAGGGAGATGAATGGAAAATGCTATGTACAGAACTTCAAAATGTATTTGTCTTAATACCTCTTTTCAAACTAAACTTTTGTTTCCTTTCTATTTTTACATAGAAAATATGTAAAACTATTTCTTACAGAAATCAGTGAAGCTCAGTTTAATGCTTATAAAATCAAAATAAAGTGATATAATTATATATTATATATAATTATACTATATAATTTTATTTTATAATTTTATTTTATAATTATATTATAATTAATAAATATATAATATTATTATATTTATAATTATATAATTACAATTATATTATATTATGTGATAGCTAGCAGCTTCAAATTTTAAAATTTCTTTTACAACTATAAAATATTTCAGAACTACACTGATTCTATTTTCCTTTCCTGTTACGGTTTTCATACATTTGTGGGACGCAAACTATTCCAAATCAGGAAATAGACATGAGCGTGTTCATGTCTTCTTTGGATTTTCATTATAGCACAAAAGTCAAGCTATTTGAAACTGGGTCCATGATTAACATAAACTAAAATATTTTGGAACCATATGATAAAAATGCATTCATTTCTTTTTATAATTCACAGAAACTGTTTCCTCATCAAAAAAAAAAAAAAAAAAACTGCAAATTTATCCAATAGAAGGTATGCAGGGAATTTCCACCCCTGAATATTTCTCACAGGGAGTCCCTGGCCACTCCAGGGTTCTATAACTCAGCACATCTGACTTCCACAACACAGTCTTTTATACATATAATGTATTTGGTACAGGGTCTACAGGGTCTCACTACGTAAATCAGACTTGTAATGATTCTCCTATTTCCTGCATCCCAAGCACTGGGATTAAAGACCCATGCCCACCATGCCTAGAAATATTTTGAAAACCAGACACTATCAAAACTGGAATTAATAATTATATCAAAGTAATATGAGTTCACATTCAAAAAAACAAAAAAAAACAAAAAAGGAAAGAAAAGAAAACAAACAAATACCACCCGTGTAAAACAGTGATGACAACAGGGATTGGCCATAATACAGGAACATTTCAGATTTTAAAATTATCAGAAACATCAAAAATAGTAATCAGCTACCTGCCACCACAATAAAATACTTACCACTCACAATTTAAAAGAGAAATTCTTTTTTAATTTATTTTTTTTAATTTTTTAAGGAGTAAAAATAGTAAAAAAAAAAAAAAAAAAAAAAAAAAAAAAAAAAAAAAAAAAAAAAAAAAAAAAAAAAAAAAAAAAAAAAAAAAAAAAAAAAAAAAAAAAAAAAAAAAAAAAAAAAAAAAAAAAAAAAAAAAAAAAAAAAAGCATAGACATGATTCAAAATTTCATTTAATAAAACAATTTAACAATGGGTATTGTATTGAATGATGTTATCTTCAAATTAGCTTTTTAAGTTACCAAATATAAACCTGCAAACTTGGTTAAAAAAACAGAATAAAACAGAAAAAAATAAAGTTATGAGAAATGAAAACGAAAAGAATGAGAAAGAAAAGAAATTTAGGTGCTAGCTGCACCTTTCTGCATTTAGACATGCAGAAAGCACCAGTTTGAAGTCCTGGCTTGAGAGGGTCTCGGCAATGGTCAGCCTGTTGGTCCGCCTAGCAGTGGAGGAGCACAGCTGCGGGCAGCTGCCCAGCCCGCACCATCCAGAAGCACGCGGAGAGGGGAGCTCCAGGCAGGAGCAAGTGCGGCCTTCTGGCTCAGACCCAAGGGCGCGCCTCCTCAGCCTCTCCCCGCTGAAAGCACAGACACCAGTTAAGCCCTCGATGGATCCCACACTTCCGAGTGTAGCAGCTCATGATTCCATTACCTTCCAAAATCTCAACCTCTGACCAATAAACACTTTTGGTGAAGATTTTTAGATGGAAACAATGCACAGAAAGCACGTTTTTTTTTTTTTTGTTTTGTTTTGTTTTTTTTAATTTTATAACTATTTTATTTTGAAGAGTAAAAACAAAGCAAAAGCAAATGATGAATGCAAAGACAGAAACAGGGTAACATGCAACAATACATATGTTACAGATTTTCAAATAAACAATAGCAGATTAATAATAGATGTTATATTACCTATTTTTATTGTCAAATCTTGCTCAGATTAGCAGATACAGTTACATAAGATTGAACATACGGTTGGATATTACCACTTGTTTTCAAGAAATCTTTAACTCTTGTCTCTTTCTTTATGTTTAAACTTTTTTTTTGAAGAAGGTATAGTGGGGACTGGGGAGATAGCTCAGCAGAATAAATGCTTGGCTGGCAAGCACAAGTGCCTGAGTTCAATCTCTGGTTCCACAAAAAAAAAAAAAAGGCATAGTACTAATTGATATGACTTTAGAAACTGTACACAGTTAGAAGACCAAGATGTCAGGTATTCAAGCATGGTTTTTGTCTTACACATTTCTGTGTCTGATGTCATTGCTTAGATCTATTAACCTACAGAGTCAAGGTGGAAACTCTAGACATTAAATGCTATTTTGGAAAGACTGGTGGAGATCGTAAGCACAATCACCTCAGCCACCCTGTGTATATAGTCGCACGCTTTTCCCCTATCTTTTTTCTTATCTTTTCTCTTTTCTCTCCTCTTTGTTGTTTAATCCTTAAATTTCATTTCCTTCTGTTTTACTATATTTGTTATCCCTTTCAGGTTTTATTTTTTCTTTTGGGTTCTTACACTAGAGAGACAATATGATATTTACACATGTGGGTCTGCTTTATTTCACTTATGAGCATGGTCTCTAGTTGCATCCACTTACCTATGAAGGCTTCTAGTTTGTGTTTCTTTATAGCTGAGTAATACTCCACTGTATGAAAATATCGCATCTTTTATATCCATTACTGAGATGAGGGATATTTTTGTTGCTTTCAAGATTTGGCTGTGACGAATTGTGCTGTTATAAACATGGGTGCACATATATCACTGTGACATGATGTTTTCAATTCTGGGAAAATAACCAGAAAGGGAATAGCTGAATTCAATGGGATTTCCAGTCCTAGTTTTTTAAGGAGTCTCCACACTAATTTTCCTAATGGTTGCACCAATCTACACCCCCTCCAACAGTGGAGGAGAGTTCCGTTTTCTCTGCAGTCTCTCCAACATTTACTATTCATTGACTTCTTCATAGCGGCCCTTCATTCTGGAGCCAGATAGTATCTCAATGTTGTTTTAAGTTGCATCTCTTGAAGAGCCAGTAATGTGGAGCGTTTTTTCATGTATTAATTCGCTTCTTCTATTTATTCCTCTGAGAAGCATGTATTCATCTCAGACGCCCATTTTCAAATTGGGTCTTTAAATTCTGGGGCCTTATTATTTTTTTTTTTAGTTCTGCATATATTCTAGATAGAAGACCTTTGTCTGAGTGATTATTGGCTAAGATTTTTTTCCAAATTTGTCAGTTGTCTTCTTACTCTGTTGGTGATTTCTTTCGATGTGCAGAAACTTCTCAATAAGAGGTGGTCCCATTGGTTGATTCATTGAAGTATTTCCCATGCAGTTTGATTTTTTGTTCATGAGCTGCTTACCCACCCCTATGTCTTCAAGATTTCAACCTACTTTCTTTTCCAGATTTAGTGCTTCTGGTTTAATGTTTAGATCCTGAATCTATTTCACTTTAGTTTAGCGCACAGCAGTAAACCCAGGTCTAACTTTAATTTTTGGCATGTGGAGAGCCCATTTTTCCAGCACCATTTGTTAAACAAGCAGCCAGTTTTTAAAAAAAAAATGTGTGAAAAGAAACATCTAGAATAACTAATGAATAAATTAAAAATGTAAACATCAGACCACCTCCAAGGAAAAAGAATATAATATGGCTGCTCATCTCCCAATGAAAGAAATGAAGGCGGACAGCACCCAAAAGAAAGCAAAATAAGACAAAATAAAACTCTAGGTAAGGTAGCATGTTCTTACAATCTAAGCACATTAGAGGTTAAGGCAAGAGGATTGCTATGAATTCTAGGCTGGGCTATCCACGTAGTAAACCTATGTCAAGCTACATCAATACTAAAACGTGGAAATTAAACTACTACACTGAAACACTGTCAAACTCTACAATATGCTGAATTCTCTGAGAAAAGACTCTGAGTGAAAATTTATCACAAGGTTGTGAGTATAGCTAGCTCCTATAGACAAGAGTTCAGGAAGAGACGCAAAGCAGCACGCAGCAAGATGGGACGGGGCAAAACGTTGATATCGATGACAACTTTGTCCAATTGCACAGGGAACTCAGGAGCTAGAAAAGTCCTGGAAGTTTTTGTAATTCAGGATATCATGGCATATTTAGACCATCAGTCACTGGATGAAGGTCATTCCAGGGAGATTCATTACTTTAGGTTCCCTACAACCTACAGAGACTGGCATTATGGGTGTTTTATTTTAAATATTGTTAGTTGTCCAATTATGACTATTTGTCCCAAATCTAGAAGAAGGAAAATGAATATTCTATAGGTAGGCCGAAAAGGGTGAATAATAAAGACGTTGTTATTTTCTCTGTGTGTGTGTGTGTGTGTGTGTGTGTGTGTGCTGGGAAATCAATGAAATTTAGACCAGAAAAACAATTGAGAACCTGTAACAGGAAATCAATACAATGCAGAGCTGCTTCTGTGAAAAGATCAATAAAATTGACAAAATTCCACCAAGACTGATGGAGAAGGAATGAGAGGAGACACAAATTACTGATATCATGAACAGAACAAGGAGATGGCTATTGATAGCACGGGTCTCAGAAGAAAAGCAAGCAAGTACTACAAGCAATGCTACAGCAGGGACCTGAACGGATACGACAGTGTGACTGACAGATGCACGGACAGACACTTAAGTCAGCTGAACAAAATGAAGAATTGGAAGGAGAGCCCACAAACACAACCATGTGAGTGTTTAAGAACTTGCAGTGCTGTTTCAATGGAAGATAGTTCAGCTTTTCCAAAACACAGTGGTGAAAAATGTTTATCCTTTGGAGTGGGGTTCAAAGTAACTTTCACATAATCTATAAAAATTAACTCTCAATGAGTCAAAGAATTAAATGCAAAGTGTAAAACTATAATTTTTAAAGAAAAAATAGGCAAAAGTCTTTAAAATATGGGATTAGGAAAGAATTTAAACTTCACAGCAAAAGTTTGTTCCAATAAGATACATAAATGGATTTACCAGATTATATTAACATTAAAGAAAAAAGCTCTTCTGAAGACACAGCAAAAAGCAGAAAATAAACTGATATGCCCTAGGGGAAAATATTTACAAACCACATCCAACAATGAACTATGATATAAAATATATTTTAAAAGCTTATCTCAAGAATTAAACAATTCATTTGAAAATAATAATGATAGGAACATGTATTTCACCAAAGACCTAATGCATGACAGCTAAACAAACTGAAAAATGTTTCGCACCTTGAGCAACTAGAAAAGTGCAAATTAAAACAATGAGAAGTTATGTCATACCTACCAACATGGCTGAGATAAAAATAGTGAGAATATTCAATGCTGGTAGGAATGCAAAGAAATTAAATCACTGCAATGTTGCTATGGAGACCATAGCGCTGAAATAGTTTGTTACATCAGCTGACAATCCATCCACCTTATGTCATAGTCATTGCACTTCTTGGACATTATGCCAGCGAAGTTAAAACAGGTTCACATAGAAACATATATGCTAAATTTTCTAGCAGCTTTATTTGAAATAGTCAAATCCAAGAAGCAACAGTTTCGAATGAATGAATAGGCAGGAAAATAACAAATTCGAGCCCAGCCTGGGCAACATAATAACTTGACAAGAGCGCTTCCTAATGTAAAAAAAAAAAAAAAAATTGGCTGGATAGGTAGTTCAGTATGAAAGCTCTGGATTTAATTTATAGGAAGGCAAAAGGAGGGACGGAGGTAAAGAGGGAGAGAGGAAAAGATGGTGGGAGAGAGAGAAAGCTAGATGGCCTTTAAAAACTGATATTTTGTTATAAATCATAAATTAGTGTCTCAGTTACTCGTGTCTCATTGCTGAGACAAATACCCAACACCCAAAATGAAGGAAGGAAGGTGTTTTAGCTCACAGTTTATGAAGGTTTCAGTCCATACTCAGCTGGCTCCAAGGCAGCCTGGCACATGGCAGAGAGCAGCAGCTCATGGCAGCAGAACAACAATAGCAACAGACAGGAAGAGTCTTTGCCTGTCTCTCTTAGATTACATTCAGGCTGTCTTGTCTCAGGCTATCTGGGCCAACACACGCCCACAGCCCCAGCAGTACTCCAACCCATAAACTCATCCTCGAATCACCCATAAGCCCAATAGATCATGAGTTAATCTCAAACTCCAGAAGTCCCCGCACCATGACTGCATGAGGCTTTGGGGAAACAACTAGACACAAACCATAACAATTAGGAATAAAACAGAATGGATTATGATTCACAAAACAACTTGTATAAACCTTCAGAGGATTACAGTGAGTGAAGAAGGTAATTCAGAAGGTCACCCACTTTATTGTTCCACTTCCATATTATTATACTGACAAAATTTTTAAAATGAATGTAAGATTAGAGCTTTCCAAAAGGTAAGAGTGGGAGAACACATACACAGAGGGAGGGCATTGGCTGGCTCCCTGGATCCGTGGGAACACAAATGCTATTTCCGTTTCCTCACTCCTGACCAAAAGATATCCACTTCCCAATTACCTGAATGGAGCAATATACTATATCGCTTGGTCAAAGCTAATTAAAATTGCAGGTAAAATGAAGATTAGTTATCAATTTAAAATAAATACATTGGGGGCCGTTCCAATGGCTCGGAGAACTAAGGCATCTGCTGAGGCAGAGCGCAGCCACAGGGTTCCATCCCCAGTGCGCACCTGTAATCCCAGCACTTGGGAGGCTGAAAACAGGAGAATCACTGTGAGTCGTATCTATGTGGTGAGACCCTGCAGACCTTGCAGACCCTGTCCCAAACACAAATAAATAAATAAATAAATAAATAAATAAATAAATAAATAAAATGCATTGGTTAGTATCATTTGAATGAGTCTCTTGTAGTCATCAGTGTCTCTGTCTAGTGTGGAAAAGCGTCTGAGTAAGATTCCATGCAGTACTGCTGCTGTCAAATAAGAAAGCAGACCTGGAGCTGAGAAATGTAGGTGAATGTTAGAAGGTAGAAAAGGAAGAAAAGTGGATTCTTCCCTGTCAATTGGAGCAAAAGACAAAGCCCTGCTGGCATGTTGATTTTAGTTCAGTGAAATCCTCTGCAATTTCAGACCACTAGAATTGTAAGAGCAGATTTCTGTGGCTTTGATGGTGCAAGATCCACTTTTATTTTTTTAACACAAGAGAAACAGATGGGCCTGGGCAGATAGCTCAGTAGAATAAATGCTTATCTGGCAAGCACAGGGTCCTGAGTTCAATCCCCAGTACCACAAGAAAAAAAATAATAATAAAAGAGCATACATAGGGCTATTGATCAGTATGTGCCATATTTGACTGTGTTTCAGAAGTTCTGAGATATATACTGTTCTCATGGAACACAAATAAACAGTGAACGAAATTTCTGTGGATTTTCAATATGTGTATATGAATCTACAGGTATTTCAAAATAAGTTTAATTAAAATATGTGTATGCATGTGCATACATTTATTTACATACATACTTTACTATATTAAACAATTAGAAAAATTAAATGTGAATTTTCTTAGTCCTCTCAATGAGAGTTTAAAGATCTAAACATTTTAAATAACTTATTTGAAGTATATTTTAAAATAGAAATTATAGTCTTAACACAACAATCATCTTCTTGATATTAAACCATTTTCCTACGTAATAATGCCAATTTCATAATGAGATTGGCTTGTTTAGCAGAAAAGAATTTGAACACTGCATTATGTAGGACTGTACCTTGTGGAAAAATACTATAATTTAGACTCTGAAAGAAGAAGGCACTTATTCAAAGTAAATTTCAGCATTTACTCTCTAAGTTAACTTTATATAAATGATACTTTAGGAACTTCACTTTTCTTTAAGCAAGGAAAAATGATAGTTTGCAGTGCCTATTCATTTTTTAACAAATGACAATGCTATTTTTGTCTTAACTGTATTAGAATCTGGGTTCATATCACATACAATTTTAAAATGTCCGTGCTCAAATTTTCAATTAAGTGTGAGTGAATGGAAATTTCTATGTCTCAATCCATGCCTACTCAGTCAAAAGTTTCAATTTCTGTGTGTCTGTTTTGGAGGTATTCTTCTATTGGCCCCAGAAGATTTTTTTTCCTAGTTTATCTTTTCTGTTACATAAGAGAGCAAGCTCATTTGGGAATTTTCAGCAGTGACATTTGACTTACTGAAAAATAATATTGTTAAGATAGACCTGTACAAATACTCAGTACATAATATTTTCTACGTTTATTTTTCAGGCACTTTGAAATGTTTCTGGCTTATTGAGAAAGTGCTTCTTTGTTTTGTTTTGTTTTGATTCTGCAGCTTCTTCAGAGATCATGTACAACTCCTACTACAAGGAAGGCAATTAGCAAGTTACTTTCTGGGAGGCTTAGGGCATCTGAGACTCATAACTTTCTACATGCTCAATATCATTCTACAGAATAAAATATATTCACATAGTTAATTCTAATTTTCATGGTTATAAATTAGTTTCTAAGTTTCTTCAAAAAGGTAAGTAAAAATCAAGAAGGTTTCCTCTGGAGAAAAGAACATAATGAGAAATAATTTTAGTTCCAACTTCTTTCCATGATCTCATTGCATGTTAAATACGCTCACATTTTACTGGGTGATATGATTCCACAGATCATCATTACTGTGTTTTTGAAACAAGATTCTAAATATATGAAAATTAATTCTTTGTCTCTTGAGATGAGGGTGTAGAAGAATCCATGAAAAATAATCCAATTAAAGCTTAATTAATTCACCTTTTACCCCCCAGTGACTGGATTGAAAGAAAAGAAAGTCCAGTGAGATGAAGAAAACCAGGTAGATGAGAAACGTTCTCACCATACTAGCACTGTCTACTTGAATCTGTGACTTCCATGTTACTAATTAAAAAAGGGAGTGTGCACAGTTTTCAGTCTCTGGCTCTCCTGAGACCTAAATATCTCAGTGTTCACAGTAGACGCCATCTTCATCAGAAAGTTTGTCCAAATTGACAGAATACTGATCGGTGTTTAAAACTCTCAGCACCATGAATAAGAAATTCAGGGATCAGATTTGATACCCAGCAATTCAGGGATCAGATTTGATACCCAGCACCACATGCACTACCAGCCTACTGAGCGTGCTGAGCTGGCCACTGAGACCAGGCTGGTGGCACACGCCTATAAATCCAGCACTGGGAAGACTGAGACAGGAGAATCACAAGTCTGAGCTGCACAGTGAGATCCTGTACTAAATACAATAATAAATAAATAAATAAATAAATAAATAAATAAATAGACAAAGGAGCTGTACTAAGAGACACAGTAAAGGTAGAAAATGCTATGGAAAAGAATAGAAAATTGATCATTCTCAGAAGTTTGCATAGCTTCATAGTTTGCTAAAATTATACATTTTATAGACTAATTTGTCTGTTTTGAGATAGAAGAGATCAATTACTGCATTTTACGTAAAAGCCTTGTGTGATCACCAACGTCTGAAAAAAAATCCTGAAGTGTTCTTTCCTGATATTTTAATTTCATTGCACTTTGCAGAAAATTTAGTGATGATTAAAAACCATACAAATACATTGATATATTTCTTCATCATTTTTATAATCAAGCAGGAAAATTATTTTTATCAACTATATCATTAATGATAAGTCATGTTTATAAGTGAAGCAGAGGATTATCCAGTTATAATGTCATTCATTCATTTGGCGTATATTGGGTTCCAGTCATGTGCCAGACACTAATAAAAGGAGTGTGGATTACACAGTGAGTAAGCCAAATCATCCTCAAGGCGTTGCCTTGTGATGCTGGATATGGCAACAAAGAAATACTGAAAATGTCCATTGATAAGCAAAGGAAGTAACAGTAATAAAATAATCGTGATAGCAATGAACACTTCACATATGCCAGACATGGTAAAGGCCATTTTACAATAATTTTCCCTTGATTATGATAAAGCCATTAACATATTCCACTTTCATAGCTGAGGGAAGTGAGGTACTAGGAAACCACACTATGTGGCCAGTTTACAGTTAGTAAATGGCAGAACCTCAAAGAGATTAACAGATTAATCATGGAGTGTCATTACATGATTTGATGTGATCTTGGAAGTTTTTGCAAATTACTTAATTAGCAATATGAATGCAAAAGCAAGTCCTGGTTCACTTATATAAGGAAGAACGTGTCAGAGGTAAAGTCAAAAAGGTAGTATGGAAGCCACAAAAGTCAGGCTATGCAAGCATGAGCAGAATGCTTGGAATGATGAGATGGTACCAGGGTCTTAGAGAAAATGCGCATATCCAATATAAGCTTTAAAAGTTCCTTGGGTGATGTTATAGCTAGCAGACAATATGGAAATAATAATGATAAGAGGTTTGTTATTGCAATTAACATCTTAATGATGACAAGGTTGATGAAAGCTAGAACCGGGGTATATGAGTGAAGATGGTAGTGTGAGACACGCTCAGGTTCGACATGGACTTTTATTATTATTATTAATTATCGTTATTATTATTATTATTTTGGATTTTAGGGAAGCGTCTACAGGGTGTTCAGGGTGTCACTACTTGATTTTATTCGTAGTCATCAGCCTGTTCACGACCTCCCAAGAGCTGAGATTACAGACACCCGCCACCACGCCGTCTCCATCGCTGTCTCAGTGCGCCCCCTGGGGGTGGGGCCAGCACCACAGGCCCTGGTGACCGAGCCTGGGGCCTTTTTAAACTTTTAAAGATGAGATGAATCAGAAGAGAGGAAAGAGTAAAATTTGTAAGTGAGAGAGTTCGGTAACTTGTAAAAGTTTTGGCCAGACTAACTAGAAAACAAAATTGGAAGTGCCACTTATTGAGGTGAAGAATAATAAACCAAGAGCAAGCTCCATTGTCCATTAGAGAAAAATTAAGATGAATTAAATCAATGATTATGTAAATTAGAACAATGAATGTGTTGTTAAATTTTCAAATCTAGTTCCTAAGGCAGAATGAAGCTGGAGTTACACATTTCCAAGTTGTCAGTACATAGAGTTTACTTGAACCTATGGTTCAGAATGATAACACCTAAGACGTGAATATAGATAAATAAATAAAAATCTTCTTACGGTTGATGCTGTGATTTAGTAGGAAAAAACTCCCTCAAGATAATGATTTAGGGACCGGAAAATATGGTAGCAGGAAGTCTGTCTGAGCATAACATAGAGGGCAAACAAGAGAGAGAAATTTAAAATTTTCTCTCACCTCAAAAGAAATTGTCTAGTTCTCCTAACTCTTTAAAGAAAGACAAGCTAGTAGCAACATTATCAAGAGAAGATAGTTTTTGGCGACTTTAGGACATACATCGTAGTACAATTTGGTTATGAATACTGCCTCCACTCACCATAGAGAATCTATGTCTCCACAAGATACACATTGGCTCACTTTTCCCTGTTCTCACCTGCTCCTTTCACACTTCTTCCTCTCTCTTTTCACAGAGTTTGCTTTTCATTTTATCCTTGTTTTCCCATTTTCCCTTCCTGGCTTTTCTTCTTTCCCCGCCTTAGCTCCTTTTGAGCTGTTTCACCTATTTCACAAATTCTTCTTGTACATATTTTATTTACATTTTCATTTCTCACATCACACATATTTACGAGTGTGTCTAGTTTAATTCACTTGTGATTATGGCCTCAAGGTCAACCCATTTAGCTATAAATGCCCCAGTCTTGACATGTCTGTTGTTTAGTAATAATCCATTATATAAAAATCCACAGCTTTTATCCATCCATCGGTGGGCTGGCATCCGTGTTGTTCCTAAGTGTGAGCTATTGCCAACAGTGCCGCTGTAAGCTTGGATGCACATGGAGCACTGTCACGTGATGCTTTTAATTCTTCCAGGAATAGCTGGGTTGAACCACACCTCTATTCCTGCTTTTCTGAGGAGTCTCCTCACTAATTTCCACAGTGGTGGCACCAGGCTGCACTCACCCAAACAGTGGAGAAGGGCTGCTTTTCACCACAGCCTGTCAGGCCTTTGTTCTTAGTTGTTTTCTTGATAACAGCCAGTTTTTTTGGAGTAAGATAGAATCTCAGTAAAGTTTTAATCGGCATTTCTCAAGTGACCTGTAATGTCTAGTATTTTTTCCACATATGTACTTACCATTTGTACTTTGTTTTTTTTTTTTTTTTTTGAGAATTATCAGTTCACCCTCAGATGCCCACTTTTTAAATTCAGTTCTTGAATTTGGAGGTCAGATTTTTTTTTTCAGTTCTTTTTTTTTTTTTTTCAGGACTGGGTTTCAAACTCACGATCTTGCACTTGCCAGTCAGGCACTTATACCACAGAGCTATTTCCCCAGCCCTTCAGTTTTTTTTTATGTTCTAGGCACTACTGTTTGGTCTGAAACGAAGCTGGTATGACACATTTGCCACTCTTTGGGTTGTCTTTTTGCTGCAGTGGTGATTTCTTTTCCTGTGCAGAGCTACTTAATAAGATGAGAACCCAGTCATTGTTTCCTTCGATAACTCCTGTGTAATTAGGAGTTTGTTCGTAAACTCTGCCCAGCCCTATATCCTGTACAGTTTTAGCTGTTCTATTGTCTAGTGGATTCACTGCTTTTATTTTATTTTGATATTTAGATCTTTGATCCATTTTGACTTCATTTTAACGTGAAATGATGGACATAGGTCCAGTTTTAGTTTTGGGGTGTGGAGAGCCAGTTTGAGACACATCATTTGTTAAAGAGACTGTCTATCTTCCAGAGAACTTATTTTGCACCTTTGTCAAAGACAAGGTGGCTGAGTGTGTTTGGTGTTGAGTTTGCCCTTTCCAATCTGTTCCATAGACCAAGGATGTTTTTTTTTGCCAGTACCATGCTGATTCTGTTACAGTGCCCTTGTAGAATTTCAAGTCAGAATCTGTGATGCCTCCTGCCTTTCCTCTATTACCCAGGATTGCTTTTGCTATTCTAGGACTCTTCTGGATCCAAACAAATTTTAGGAATATTTTCTCTAGTCCTGTGATCTCTGCTAATGGTATTCTGACAGAGGTCGCAGTAACTCTGTACAGCAATTCTGAGAGTCTGACCATTTTCACAGTGCTGGTTCTTGTTCTCCATCCTCAAGAAATGTTTCTCCATTTTCTAAAATTCTCTTTGATCTCCCTTTTAGTACCTTTTTCAAGTTAATATAATTTTCACTATAGGTATGTTTACTTCCTTTGTAGATTGATTACTAAATATTTAATTGTTTTGGATGCTATCATTCATGAGGTTACTTTCCTGATTTCTTTCTCAGGGAGTTTATTTGCGTACAGGAATGCTACTGATTTCTTTCTTTTTTAAAATTTTTTATTTTATTTTTTTCTTGTTTCAGAACTTTTGTTTATTTATTTTTATGGCCGGCTCAGCCTGCCCTCAGGGCAAGGCTGGCACAGCATGTGGTGCCGGGGATCGAACCTCGGTCCCTTCAGCCACCTAAGCTTTTCTAAGCAGGCGCTTTAGGCCACTGAGCCATCCTGCCAGGCCCCAGCGATTTCTGAGTGTTGACTTTGTGTCTGGCTACTGTGCTGAATCTGGATATTAAATCTAAAAATATTCGGGGAGAGGTTTTCAAATCTTCTATGTGGAGTATTATGTCAGCTGTGGATAACGATTTTACTTCCCCCTTCCCTATTTGTGTCCCTTTGTCATGTCTAGCTGTTCTGTCCAATGATTCCAAAAGTATAATGAATAGGAGCGGTGACAATGGACATCCTTGTGTTGTTCCTGATTTTAGAGTTAAAGCTTTCAATTTTCGACCATTTAGTATGTTGTTGGCTATTAGCTTGTCATAAATGGTTTTTGTTACACTGACACAAAGATCTTCCACTCTGATTTTCTGTACAGCTTTTATCTTGAATGAGTAATGGATTTTGTCATATACTTTTTCAGCATATAGTGACATAATAACATGACTTCCCCCTTTGCTCTGTTAATCTGGAATATTCCATTTTTTTAAATTTCTGCATGTTTATCCCTGCATCCGTGGTATGAATCCTACTTGGTTGTGGTGTATAATTGTCTTGATAGTTTTCTGTATTCCATTTTCCAATATAGATGATAGTAGGAGTAGTAATAGACTATAGACTATAATAGACTAACTATATCTTAGTTAGGGAATCCAGCCTAAATGAACAAGATAATGTTGACTCAAAGACACACGTTACACATTTTCCAGTGAGGTTTGCTGGGCCAGCACTGCACTATTGCACTCTTTCATGAGGAAAAACATGTGACCTTCAAGCAATTTTACTAAAGGTAGACATATAGATGTGTAGGGAGCTTACTATATTTTCTTTATTATTTTAAAGAATACAGAATAGTGATAGAAAAAACAGCACTGGAAATGAAAACAAATTATTGCTTAGTCCTGCCTTTGCGAGCAAATGTCTTATAATGTGGAAGGAAATAAAGAACAGCTGAGAAATGAAGTTAAAGTAGCAGCTTATGAAAAACAAAGCAACATTTCTAGAGCCTCAGGATTTCTAAGAGGGAGCTTTTAACAATATGGTGTTACAAATGATAAAGGTAAATAAAATATCCCAAGGGCTGGAAGGAAAAGGAGAAGCTCAGGAAGCCTTGTGGAGAATACCTTCAACTGCTCAGGAATACTGCCTAGAACTTGCCTAGCTAATGTGGATCTAGGTTAAAAGAAAGTGATCACAAGATTATGAAGGCTAGTATCAAACAACCTGTTCATTCTTCGTATAATTATCCTAGGCCAAGGGCTCATTTCTTTCTACCAAAACAGCTCTGTCTTGAATTATTTTCTTTTTATTGCTAAAGCTGAATGTCCCAAATTTATTCCATTTCACTCAGAAAGATCATTTCCTTATGGACTCTCTAGATTACCAATGTGCTACATTCATTTAAAAGTTAGTTTATAAATTAAATGTTTGGTACTTCCTTTTGCTTTCCTATGCCAGATGATGAATGTGGCAATGCTACTGGAACAATTAACTTCTACTAGACTGTTTAACAGTCTCTCCATGAAAGTGCTCTGGCTTTATCACTTTAGTCATTTTAAACTCCTTTGGACAAGTCACTAGGGAACAGACTGTGAAAAGCTGCCTTCTTGCTGGGCACCAAATAGCCTATTGCAGCAGGATTTTCCTCTCTGTTATTTTTTTTAAACAGGTGACAGCCACGTTCTCAGCACAAAATAAGAATGCAAAGTTAACCTTCAAGTTACCTATTTCTAAGAGATTTGGATGTTAAAAAGATATTTTTGTTCGATTGCTTCTAATTTTTAAATTTTATAAGAAGTAATTAAATTAATGTACATTGATGTGCCAGGGCTTGGAGATACTATTCAACACATTTGAACTGACCACAGAATGGAAGCAATCAACCCTTTGGAATTTCCCGTAGCATGAGGTAAGATGTTACAGTCTGTCATCTAAACACTGTACCACTTTTCAATTCAGATGGAGGAGAAGTATACATGAAATCTGTGCGTCGATCTAGAGGATGGGGCGAGGGAAGCAATATTTCGCTGACTCGCTCTTTTCTAACTTTACAGAAGTTTAATCATCGCTGCTGCCGTTTATATCTCTGCAATTGACACTGACTGTGCTGATTCTGCACAAAAATACATTTCCAGTTGTTTCATTGGAAATTAATAAACAATATGATTATTTCCAAGGGGCACAGTTATTAGAAAAAGAAGTGGAACTAATCTAACTGGCATGAACTCTTTAACACAGAATGACTTCTAAAGCTAACATATGAGAACAACTCTACATAATTTTCAAACTAATGAGTTCAAAGACACCACTTCCACTGCTTTTCTGAATACATTACGCAGCTGTTACAACCAGTCACTAATACTCCCGATGCAACTTTGATGATTGAGAGCTGTCTTTTTCCCATGGGAGGGAGTTTTGGAGAGGACCAGCTCTTCATGTGTCTGCTGCTCTAGGCTGGACCATCTCCTCTAAAGGTGGCATTGTCAGTACTTCGCTACTCCAATAATCAACCCTCCACTCCAAATCTCTCTGTATTCAATGCCTTTCCTACATTACTTTAGCTTCCTTAAATCTATGTCAACTTATTCCATTTGTTTTTTGTTTTGTTTCATGGGATGTCACAAAACATGTACTCATCTCTATAGATGAAAATGTTACTGCATTTGCTTCACTAGTTTGTGATGAAATGCCTCATAATGGTACTCTGGAAACTGGGTACTTTCTCCAGGGCAAATGCGTTTTATACTTGGAAACTTATGGTCTCATCGCAGCATTTCTTTGCGGTTAGCATTTTATTCTTTGAACAATTGCCCACATTGTAGCTGCAAAAGGGAATGAAGATTTAATCTAGAAATTCATTCACTAAGCTGAAAAAATACAATCGCTTTAACCTCATTATTTAATATGCATTTAAACAGAATACACTATCTGAATCTCAGTCAACCCAACCATCATAGTGACGCACGCCAGGACCTGAGCAAGAATCAGACCATTAAGGGTTTACAGCAAATGATCGCTCTGATTAGTGGCTGCTCTTGCCACACAGTTCATTAAACTTCATTTGAACCATATTGATGCTCAAGAGTCAGTTTTGAGGGCCTTAGGATGATGCCATTTTTTCGAAAGAAGGGGCACTGGAGTGCTAACAGGCACCTTTCATTTCACCCGTATTCTGACAGCTGCAAATAGAACGTGATAATAAAACACAGAGAAATTCAATGTGATTTAAAAACTTTGTAACTTCAAAATGAGATAAGAAATGTGCATTCCTTTAAAGTAACATTATACAGGCAAATAACGTAACTGAAATTTAATGGAGTTAGAAAGCAGCAGCATTATGCAGTTTAAACTGAAAGATTATGTAGTTCATTAATTCTCTCTCTCTCTCTCTCTCTCTCTCTCTCTGAAAAACTCTGTTACATTCCTGGCTTAAATCCATCTAGCTTCAATAACTCAAGAGGAAGTACATTATGTATAATATGTGTAATATGTCTTAATTCAAAAAATAATGTGTTTATTGTATCACTTTCAGAAAACAGAGAAACGGGGTCCTATATTAAGTTGCTAATTTATAGTTTGTCGTTAAAATACTTTCCCAGCCTTATTCACAGACACTATTTTTTTCTTACTTAGGAAAATATTTCTGTTGCCAGATTCAGAGCAAACTTGTTTGCAGATAACTTCATTTACTAGATTTATTTCTCAGGATCTTGAGTTCCTGAGGTAAAAAGCTATTCTTGGGAAACAACATGAGTGTGAGTTTTTAAGGCCAACAAAGTAGCTGCACAGGTTGAGCAACTGTGAAGGAGAGAAAAAGAATCACAATGTCTTGGGTTGGAAAGGGATTGGGACATGGGACTCAACTACTTTTTATTTATTTTAATGAGGAAATAAAATAGCAATGAAACAATTTCAAAACAGGTTAGTATGACAGTTATAATAATGAATACATTGCATATTATTGTCTTCATAGTGGTTAGTCAGAGGACAAGATGCAGATATGATGTCCTGTCTACACCATATTAGTACAAATTTTTCTTCTCATTGAACTAAGAGAAAGTAGCTATATATCTAAAAAACGTGAAAGGGCTAGGAGATTTCAGGCCACAAAAGGGAAGTGTGATGTATTAAAATTATTGTGAAACTATAGAAACAAAACAGAGCTGTAAGATAGTGTATCGTGGAGATGTCTATAATGAATAATTCCACAGACAGCCTCAGCTTCTTGGGACACCAAGAACAGGAGGGGCATTCAAAATGCATTATGACTGGTAATTAAGTTTTAATTATGATGCATAAAATGCAGAGCTAGATTAGTATGATGAGCTGTAAGAGGCTTAAGTCTACAGCCTCCAACATTGCCAGATTCACTAGAAACGCAATGCAATTATGGAACGTTGGACTATGTATACAACTACTTCCTCTAAGTTCGAAGAGAAGAAATTTTTTGTTTTTTTCTTTCCTTACCAATATCGATTAGAAAATATATCATGTCCACACCCTGTGCTCTGTATAACTATTATGAGGACAACAATATGCAA
This sequence comes from Myocastor coypus, assembly GCA_004027025.1. Taxonomy (NCBI): domain Eukaryota; kingdom Metazoa; phylum Chordata; class Mammalia; order Rodentia; family Myocastoridae; genus Myocastor; species Myocastor coypus. The sequence continues at coordinate 22,034 of PVJA010003027.1, read as the reverse complement.
TGTGTCAATTATTGTGAATGTACTACTAACATGTTTTGAAGCTATCATATTGTTATTTCTTGTTCAAAGTAATTAAAAATAAAATAAAATGCATTATGACTAATGTTTTCTTTTGACAAAATCTTTCACAAGGCTTGTAGTATGGGAACATTTGTTATAATTATAGAAAATAATTTCAAGATGAGTAAACTTCTAATATACACACTGCTGTGTCAATCTTTAAAGGTAAAAGTCTCTCACAGAAAAGAAAGGACACAAACTTTTTCCTTATTGTCCTAATGGAAAAATAGATTTCCCTATGCATTAGTGACGTGCAGTAAAAAAAAACAACAACAAAAACAACCTGTTGTGTTCTTTTAAGTTCCTTAAAGTATGTTGATTTTTTTTCTCCTCCTAATATGCAAACACTGAATTTGATAAAGAAAATAGGGCTGTGGACAAAATGAGAATGCTGTCTTGTGTTTAAAGTTGTTCTGCTGCAGCGCTCGGGAGGCTGAGGCAGGAGGATTGGTGCGAGTTCGAGACCAGCCTGGGCTACAAAAGTGAGCTCAAGGCCAGCCTCAACTGCATAGCGAGACCCTGTCTAAAAAAAAGACAAAAATAAATAAATAAATAAATAAATAAATAAATAAATAAATAAATAAATAAAGTTGTTCTGCTGCACTATGAGAGAGAGAGAGAGAAAGAGAGAGAGGAACAAAAGAAGGAAAGGAGGTAGGGAGGGAGAAAGATAAAGAAGGAAATAAGGAAAGCGTATGGGAAGGGAGAGAAACAGCTTAGGAATGCTCTGCACTCTTTTTAATTTTTAACAGAGAGGACAAATTAGAAGTAAAATAAAAAATTGCAAGTGATACAGAATTTCACTTAGCAAAGTAGTATCAGTTTCATAGTATCTATGGTAATACATAGTATTGTCTTTCAACTATTCATATTGCCAGATATGTACATGTAAAATTGGAAGAGAGAAAAAAGAAAAATAAATGCATAAGAAATTAAGAAGAGAAGAAGTGCGAACAATTGAAAACAGAGACAAAACATGTTAAATATTATCAGCTCCTTTCCATCGACCAGCAGAAATGCACAGGCTCCCCACATACAAAGACCCAATCCAGAAATGGGCATCTGGGATGAATAGACATTTCTCAGAGGAAGATACACAGATGACAAGGACGTATATGAAAAACACATTCACCATCATCGGCCACTGAGAAATGCAAATGAAAACAGCAACACTGAGATTCCATCTCCCCCGGAAAGGACGGCTGACATCCAGGAGTCAGCCAATAGCAAGCGCTGGAGGCGGCGGGCAGAAAAGCTGTGCTTCTCTACTGCTGGTGGGAGCGCAGACTGGCTCTGCTTTCCCTTGAGAAGAGGCCCATTTGATTCTGTGCCACAAGCATGTGAAGAGAGTTGGGCAATTGCAACTGACGCAGAGGCCACCAACCAGGCTGTTTTATGGCTTTAACTCCAAATCACTAAAATGCCAATCTAGACTTACAGTAATAACTGCCCTTCTCTTTGGGCACCTTGACGCAAAAGGAAATCAGCCTATCAGTCCCCCTGCCAAGAGAAAGCAGCGACAATGTGGAACTGACAGTACCTGCCTTCCTTCTTGAGATCTGAGCTCGCCAAAGGCAAATCCTAGTCGTGAAACAAAGCTGCTACCACATATTTAACTGTAAGAGGCATATGTAAATTTAAAATATCCCCAATACCGATGACTCCTGAGCTAGATGGATAAAACCCTCATCCTGCTTTGTCTCTTTCTTATTTAAAGAAGCCTGTACTACTTAAAAAAAAAAAAAAGAAAACTAATTGATATTTGTCTGCTTGTCAAAAACCACGATACTGTCATGATTTTCTAGTATTCTCTGTGACAAGGGAAAAGGTAGAGAAATTGATTAAAACACCTGCAAGAATGCTAAGTGGGCACATTCGCCTTGCATCCATCCTGCTACGGGGTTTCCAGAAATTGGGTGTACTTACCTTTGAAGGGCTAGTGAGATGAAATGTGCTAAGGTAGAATGATATTCCTTGGTGAGCTCCTCTGTGAGGTTATGGCGTGATTCTCCTTGGTTCATTATCAGAGCAACGACTCTGTTTTTGCTCTCTGCTTATTACTGTGGTTCTCCGGGTAGTGATGTTAATATTCACAACCTGAGTTCTTAACACCAGTGTTACATCATGCTACTGGATATCTTCAGTATTAGTAAAAGTCCATATTAGATGGACTTTTTATCCTTCCTCTTGAATCATACATGTAAAAAATTGGTTATATAGATAATGCTGGAAATAATGCTTTGTCTGATTCTTATCTAAACGCATTTTAAAAGTCCCTTGTCAAGACAATTATAAACTTTCTGCACAACAACAGGACTACACACAGCTCAGGAGTACAATCTAGGTTTATTGTAGTACTTACTAAAGAACAGTGGTCTACAAGGTAGCTCAGCAGAATAAGTGCCTGCTTAGGCAAGAGCGAGGACCCAGATTTGATCCCCGGCACCACATGCTGGGTGGGCCAGGCCTCCATGCATGCTGAGCTGGCCACCAAGTCTGGGCATTGTGACATATGCCTATAATCCCAGCACTGAGGAGGCTGAAAACAGGAGGATCACTACAAGCCTGAACTGTGTAGTGAGACCCTGTACTAAATACATTTTTTTAAAAGAAGTGTTCTAGTAGGCATTCAACAAAACATAGAAACAAATAAGAGCTATTCACCTCACAGATAGTAAGCTGTCAAGAGTAGTAGTTTTTCGTGGCCTGTCGGGATGGCTTAGTGGTCTAAAGCGCCTGCTTGGGAAGGCTTGGGCGGCTGCAGGGACCGCGGTTCGATCCCTGGAACCACATGCTATACCATCGCTGCCCTCAGGGCAGGCTGAGCCAGCCATTAAATAAATAAATAAACAAACAAACAAAAGTTCTGAAACAAGAAAAAAAAAATAAAAAGAGTAGTAGCTTTTGGAGTATATGTAGTGAACAAATAAACGTGACATTGGGCTCATGACTTCATGCTTGCCAGGCAGCAGCTGTTACTCTGTGCTATTTTCCAAGCCCAGGAATCATCCTAAATAATTAAAAGAAGCAATTTTAATTTGGCATTCAGTAATCTTTATCCAGAAATGTTAGAAAACAAGTTTGGACTCTGGCTCACATTGGCCTGAGTAACTGACCTTCCCAAGTCTTTTCTTGACTGAGAAGTGTCATTCAGATTGGCATGAACCTAAAGTTATTTGTGCTCTGCTACGCTCCTAAGCTTCTCCAGGGAAAGTTGGGTCATGTTAGTAGGTATCCTTTAGAAACAAAAGAAGATAAAGAAGCATAGATTGGAGGCCAAGGGAAATTATAGAAGGAGTGGGGACGAGAAAGGAAAGTCCTGTTTCTATTCAACTGCAAGTGTAGGGTTTATGGTAAGGATTCAATGAAATGATGGGAATAAGAGCTATGTGCGGTGTCTGGTACAGAACAAGTGGACAGTAAATATTAACTGGAGGATTGGAACGTTAGTTTATAATGCTGTTTCTCTTTGTCATCTCTCTACTTTGAAACTAGGCTACACAAAATAAGTAGAGGGAAATGTTAGTTTTATATGTCTGACAGGCTAAAAAGAAATATAGGTTGGGTTAGCAGACAAAAACAATTGCTGGCATTATCCCCAAGCCCCCCACAAATATGTAACTTGGAGGCACATTCAGGGAAAGTTTGAGTCTTCAGAGGCAATTTTCTTACTTGGAAATACTGTCTCCTGTTGGGCTGGGGCCATAGGGAAAGAAAAAAAAGGCAAGGTGCCCATATTGGTCACAGTGTAATAAAATAACACGGGCAAATGCATTTCACTCACCACATCACTGGAGGTATAACTCTAGTCAGAATCTCTGTGTGTCTGCCAGGGTGTGATGCAGTGACAGAAGCTGTGCTTACTACGTGAGGCCCACAACTAGTCCCTGCCACACAAATGCTCTACACGCATATATGACAGGGCATGCAAAACAAGGTTCCTTTCAGGCAGAAGCGTAGAAGGGTTTGTCTCCAAAGAAATGTGACAGTGGGAATTGAAAATAATACATTTTAAGTTAGTTTCAGCTAAAATATTTTTAAACCATGTAATGTGCAGGAAGATACAGGTAGGAAAAGAACAGCAGCAAGGAAGTAGTGTGTGACTCTAGTTTTAAAGTCAGAAGGAGTAGAAAAGGTGGTGTTAAAATGGTAAATCACTAAAAATGAAAGGTAAAGAAGTTTAAAGAGTGGTTAGGGGCAACAAAAATAACTTGGGCTGGGGTTCAATAAGCTTACTTTTTTCACCTTAGCTAACAAATGATATTCACACCCTTTCACTGTGTACAATTCAGTCATGTATCATGCACTGACAATGTTGTTTTGAAATTTTCTAGCTCTAGAACATTTTATCATTTCAGAAAACCAATATGCAATAAACAGTCATCGCCCCTTCTATCTAGCTCTGAGTTTCTGGTAAGCACTAACCTGTTTGTGCTTCTGTGTGTTCTTACCTATTCTAGATATTTCATCTAAGGGAGCTGTACATGTTGAACTGTGTTCCCAGAAGGATGTGTTGAAGTCGTGTAAGTTTTTCATGTGGTTGACTGCCCAAGAGTTTATGAGTAGGAAGGTGGATCCCAGAGTAGAACTGCTGGGAGACCTAACCTTGAAGAGGTGGAGCCTAGTAAGAAATCACTGAGAACTGCACTTCAAAAAGATTAATGTAATTCTCTTAGGACCTTTAGATTTTACAACAGAAAGTTGTTACAGTAGTAAATTGAATCCTAGAACTGGCCTCTGGCTTCATATTGATGATGTGATCCGTCACTCCCACACAAGCTCCCAGAAACATGTTCTCTGGAGTGAAACCCTCACCATAGACTTATCCATAAACCTACTTGATGTTGGACTTCTGTTTGTTGAAACTGAGTTAAGTAAACCTCTTTACTTCATAAAGCTAATCTGGCCCAGGTATTTGGCTATAATGACACAGATTTACCCAACTTCTCTGAGTGAAGAACCACTGTTAGTTGTTCAGACAATATCTTACTATGAAGCCTACTGCATAATAAACACATTTATTCTCATTTTCCACCTTTAGTGTTTGTGTCTTATTTATTTTTGCATGAATTTTGATGTCCTATAAGACTAATTTATCAATAAGTATTTACAGAATAAATAGAAAAATAAATGGACAAGCCCAGTCTAGTTCCCCATTTTCCTGGCAGATAATGTTATCAGTCAGCAACAGCACCAAATCTTGTGTCTGTGACAGTCTAGGATATATTAATAATCATATTCAAGCTGGGCTCAACCCTGTGATCTTTCTGTCTCAACTCTGAATTTTGCCTTGTACATTCACATATCAGCTTTAGCTTATATTATGGTCACTTGATTTTAGACAGATAGTTTCAACTTACTTTTATGAATTCTTATTTTTTTCCTAATTGCTATATCTTAAAGAAATACTGAATACATCATGAAAAGAAAATATGTTTTGTGCTTGTACATATTTACTATTCTAGGTATTTCATAGAAAGGAGTTGAATTGCTAAACTGTTTTCCTAGAAGAGTATGTTGAAGTCTTATAAGATTTGTATGTGATATTTTGCCAGAGAATTAATAATATGCACGAATGCTGATGCCCAGCGTTGGATGGCAGGAAACAGTGGAGAACCTTTAAGATACTTTGATCATCTATGTATTCAACAACAAATTTACATAAAAACAATAAAGATCTGTGAAATCTATGGAGTTATGGCAAGTTGAACACCATACATTTAGCATGCATTGAATACCTACCCTGTGCAAAACATAAAGCTATATCCTATGTGCGGTTTGATGTACAAATGAGATATATTGTTAATGCTCAAATTTCTTAACAAATAAACATCAGGAGAATCAAGCACAACTCAAGAAATAATAAACAGCATATAGCATATTTTTGGTTAGTACAAAAGTACAAACAGTGTATATTAAAGGCACAGAACTAGGAGGGGTTAATTCTGTAAAAAGAAAACCTTTTAACATCAAAGTTCAATAGCTATGTAAGCTGGCCTGAGCCAAGACATAAATGACAAAAAATAGTATTTGCTATATTCTGCTTATGATTTTGGTTCTCTGTTAAGAATCTTACAAACTTTCTCTCATTTGTTTAATACTTATGGACTCATAGTCATGCTTGGAGATAAGACTCATTTTACAAATGAAAAAAGTAGAAGTTAACTTAAGCTAAGTAAACATGTCTAATGTCACAGTTTTATGGCGGAGAAAGCAATATTTAAATCTAAGTAAAATTTATGATAAATTCCCAATTGTAGATTCATATTCATTTCTGTATTATTTCATAGTTCCTTAATATGGCTTCCAATGATAGTCATCCCAAATCCTATTTCTGTAAAGCACTTAACTACTGTCTCGGTGAGTGATGAAGTATGTGAACACTGAACCAAATAAATCTCAGTGGCCATGAAGAAAGCTTCCTCAAGAATCTCCCAAACTGGGCTGCCTGCCCAGTGTTCTTTGACAAGTCATTAATGGGTTTAGGCATGAGATCTTCTCACAGGGGCTATCTTGGCTTTGCACTGCTTGCCATCTTCCACTTGTGAATCTGTTTTGGCAAAAATCCAACAAACATGCATGTGTGTTTGTGTATTATTTTCCTTCTTTGAAAGCAATAATTTAACATTAAGTCTTCTTCTTAAAAAATGACTATGACCTCAACATTGGCTCCAAGGTCAATATTATCCTCAGATTCTGACTAAACATTAGAAAAGGTAAATACAATCCTAAAGCCTTGTTTTTAAACAGCCAAAACTCGGTGGAAGACAACTCTACTTTTTCAGTTGATATGCAGTCTAAAATTATAAAATACATATTTAAGGACCAGGAATATAACCCAATGGCATAAATGCCTGTCTGGCAAGTGCAAGGTCCCAAGTTCAAACCCCAGTAATAGATAAATAAAATAAGCAAGCAAGTAAATAAATAAATAAATAAATAAATGTTTAAATGGTAAAATGCATGTTTAAGTCCAGTAGGAGACTGGAAGTAGCAAAATCATCATACATCTGCAACAAATTTTGTACTCACAGTTAAACATGAGTATAAATACCTCTCCTCTGGGGAAATAATGAAAATATCTACATTCTTTGAAAGTCGTTTGGACCTCACCAATAATTGTGAAAGGATATACTATCTTGCAAAATGATGCCAAAACATTTACTATGACTAATTCAAACACCAGAATGTCCATCTTAGAGTGTGAGTGTGTGTGTGTGTGTGTGTGTGCGTGTGTGTGTGTGTGTGCGTGTGTGTGTGTGTGTGTTTTATGTGCATGTTTTTATATTTACATGTAAAACTGAAGCATCATAAACTAATCTCCTTGCAGTCTTTTGCCTTAAATGGCAAGGCCGTTTCACTTTATTTTTAATACAGGCATTTTGTTGAGGGTTAGGTGGCTTCCAAAATGATTTACAAAGATCTTTTTAAAATATAGACTGTATTGTATTTTAAATATATTCTAACACCTAGTATTTTAAGGTAAGTGTGAGATATAAAAACAACTTCACATGTACATAGCAGAACTAACGTATTTTCAAAATTGGTAAAAGTAATTATACTTTTAAATACATATAATTAGCAGAGCAAAATTTTCCCAATTGTAAGTTCATAAAGTACACATTCTGGCATATATTTAGTATTCTATGGATGATTTTCAAGTTAAAAGAATATTTACTACTCATCTGAACTAAAAACTTATCCCACTTTTCAAAAACAATGCACCATAGAAAAGAATGGCATTCAGTGTTCTATTATTTATCTTTCTTGCATATTTTTTTTCTTTGATGGAATTAATGTCAGTGAAAGAATTTTAAGAGATGTGCTTCTGGGTTATTCTGTAGTTTCACAGTTAGTGGTCATCATTGAGAATTGCAGCAGGAGGAAAAACAGATGAGCTAGCCAACATCTTAAAGAACATACGTGAAGAAATACCAACATATTTCCTATAAGTACCTATAACTTTAACTTCACAGCACTGAATGTAGATCGCCTTCTTCTGTAATAAGCATTTCCTTGCATGATGTCTTTTTGAATAAAATTTGAGTGGTCATTGCATATTTGAAGATGTTGTAGTGATGGTAAATTTTTAAGAAAACATGTCAGTAGTGAAAACTTCAGCTAATAATACAATCTTCTCGTAGTCTAGTATTTAAATAAATCACCCAAACTTCTCCCAAATAACTGACAAAGGGTAGGGAAAAAAATACTACACCACTGTCAAGTAAGCTAGAATGATCTGACTTTTGCAAACTGATAGGAAATTGTTTAAGCAGAGTTTGGTGATGTTGCTTCTACCTGATGTAATTTATCCATCTTATTTATAACATTTACACAATTTAAAAATATATCACAAAATAAGCACTTATTTGGCTTATTTGTTGAATTAAGAAAAGATTTATTGTGGAAGGATACATTATTTGTTGATCTTCATCTATGCTTTAGACATTATCTGTAATTTAAAATATGTGAAATTCTTACCAATGTTCACACAACTGTGTGCACTCAAACCAGCGCTAAACAAAAACTAAAAGATTTTTTTAAAGACTATTGCAGAAACAATAGTGGGCCTCAGGAGTTCCAGAGCTTCAGTGAACTGCTTAGAAGGAGAGAAACTTCATTCCTCACCTGCATCATCACTGCAGTGATCCAGAGCCTTGGGGAGCTTTGGGGACCTAAGTGAAAGGCTTGGGAGGGCAGAAACTTCACCCCACAATTGGAGAAAAGACAGTGAGAGGCGGGAAGCTCTGCAAGCCACATGAGAAGAGGCAAATCCCACCTATCACCCCTCTGAATCTAAGGGGCTTTTGTCTAGAGGAACCCAGGTGCCTGGCTAGTATTGCTACACTGTAGGTCAGGCAGCCAGCACAGGAAGTGCTTGGGACATGGCAGGCATCTTGTCCAGGGAAACCCACATTCCTTAGAATAAACACATTCTGAGGAGAAATACCTTGCCTACAAACTCCTAATTTATTATTGGTTCTGTTGTATTACTATTGATATTACTTCTCTGGTCTAAAGTATAAAACGAATAGTTACCACAGTTAACCACTATCTGAACTGTGCATACTACTAATTATACTATGGTGTTTAGGGTGTCATATCTGTTGTAATTAGTTATTATCCCTTGTGTAAGAATACTGGGAAGTTCTAAGATCCTAATTCTAATAGAGTCTTATATCAAAAGGCTGGGAACTGAGCCAAATAGAAACTAGCAACTCATTCTCAATTACTTAGGAAAGTAGAATATTGGGACAGACACAAATCAAGACTCACCTACACATAGAAGATATCCACAAAGTACAGACTATTCCTGGAAAGGCCTTGATATTGCTGATATAGCTATCTACTACCAAAACTGATGAGGATCACCATGGAAAATAAAATTTTATAAATTTTCCTTTTAAAATAGAAAATGTCAAAATGAAGCTGCAATCTGCAACCATAGATGGCCAGTGCACACCGAGCAAGTCTAGGAGACATCAGTATAGAAGAAATTTGAATTCACAGATCTGAAATGTCTGAAATGACAAAAATTAAAGAACTTCATCAAACCATGGAAGAAATTAGAAAAGAAATAATCTCTCAGATAAAAAAGAAATAGCAACCATAATGAAAGAATTGCTCAGCATATCCAAAGAACACATAGATTAAAAAATAGAGGATCATAGGAAAATGATGGAAGCTTTGAACAAACAATATAGGAAAGAATTAGAATGAATGAAACAGATTCCAAGAAATATCCAGGAAAGTAAAAACAACATTGGAAACTGGCAAAGGTGCTTGAATGAAACTAAAGATAGACTTTCGGACCTTGAAGACAGCATAGCAGCTAGTGATCACAAAAGGAAAGGTCTCCTAAAAATAAAAAGGCATCAGAAAATTGTAGTTCAACAGATATAAGACAATACGAGTAAAGCAATGTACAACTGATAGTGTTGAATAAAATTCAGGAGTCAACATAAATGATGTAAAAAGTCTATTTACAGAAGTAATAAAAGAAAATTCCTCAAGCATGAATGAAGAACCTGAAATACAGATAAGTGAGGCATATAGAGCCCTAATGAGCTATAACCAGAATAAATCTACAGGCAGAAATTTCACAATCAAAATCCCAGAAATTCAGCACAAGAACAAAATATTAAAAAGCCTTTACAGAAAAGAAACAGATCATCTATAAAGGAAAGCACATCAGAATCACAGCAGATTTCACCATAAGAACCATCACGTTCAGCACATGGGAATGAAGTATTTCAGGTCCTAAAAGAAAACAACTCCCAACTGAGACTGCTATATCCTACAAAGTTATCTTTTAAAATTAATAGAGAAATAAGCTACTTCCATGCAAAGAACTACTCAAGAAATTCTTGATGATACCAGCCCTACAAAGAGCACTAAAGATATTGTACAAAGAGATGCAAATGACTACAAGAATAACAGTAGGAATTACCAAGCAGGGAAATGAATTAAAAGGAGGAAAAACTAGGGAATCGACAGCAGCAAAATAACATGGCAAAAATAAGTCAATACATATCCGCTTTAATAACAGTAATGTAAATGGTCTCAGCTCACTAATCAAAACAAACAGACCAGCAGAACAGATAAAGAAACAAAATGCAACAATACATTGCATACAAAAAACACACTTGAACCAAAAGGAAAATCATAGACTCAAAGTCAAAGGCTAGAAACCAATACTTGTGACAGGAATATAGAAAAATCAGGGGTAGCTATTCTTGTTATGTTCTTGTTCTTATTGTGGACAATACAAATTTCAAAACAAGAATGATCAGAAGAGAGAAAAGGTCAATACAAACTTGTTAGGGGAAAACTACAAGAGAAATCAATAACAAACAGCAAGATAGATGATAATGATAGATAGATAGATAGATAGATAGATAATATATATATATATAGATAGATAGATAGTTATATGTATGTATGTATATATATATGTATCACATACAGGAGCACCAAGTATATAAGACAAATTTTAATAGAATGAAAGATCAAATAAGTTATGATACAATCATAATGGGGGAATTTTATACCCCATTGTAACAAAGAGATAAATGAGTCGGACAAAAAAATCAGCAAAGAAATAACAGAATTGAGGCAAGCCCGTTAGTAGACATGTACAGAATGTTCCACTCAACATAAGAATACACATTTTTTTTCAATCAAAATTGAAACAGATGGTCACAGACCATCAACAAGCTGATAAAACTTGGTTATATAAATGCAAAATAATTGAAATTATTCATTGCATGTTATAAATCCACAGTGCAATTAAATTGGAAGTTGTTGACAAAAGACATCCAAAAAACTGCACAAACACGTGGAAATTAAGTAACTCCCTCCTGAACAACCAGTGGGTAACAGATTAGTTAAAGAAAAATTAAACAATATTTATAATCAAATGAAAATGCAGAAATATCTACTGGAAACCTATGTTATATAATTGAAACAGTCCTCACAGGGAAATTTATAGCAGTGAAGTTTCACATCAGGTAAACAAAATGAGCAAACCAAAATCTTTATGCAGCACAACAAGCTTCTAGCTAAAGAAAATAGATTCAAGCCCAGTACAAAGAATGGAGGAAATTGTAAAATATACCCTTCGCGATAGCACGCAATACCTAGGAATCTATCTAATAAAGGAAGTAAAACATCTGTACAGTGAAAATTATGGTACTCTGAAAGAGAGATTGAAAAGGCTTTAAGAAAATGGAAAGCTATTCCTTGTGCATGGATAGGAAGAAACGATGTTGTGAAAATAGCAATACTCCAAACTGTTATGGAGATTCAATGCAATTTCAATCAAAATACCATCAGTACACCTCACAACCTAGAGGCAACAACTCTCAATTTCATCTGAAACCAGAAGAGACCTAAAATATCAAAGGCAATGCTGGGCAGCAAAGACAAAGCAAGAAGTATCATAGTCTGTGACTTCAAATTATGCTGCGAAGCTACTGTGATAAAATCAGCATGGCACTGATGACAGTGCTCAACATCGTCTTGTTCCACTATGGAAATCAGTGTGGAGATTCTTCAAAAAAAACTGGGATTGGAGGGGTCCCTCCTAGGTATTTAAAAAAATATTAAAAAAAAAACCCTGAAAACATCATGTCATGGTCATATATACGCATCCATGTTTCTAGTGGCACAATTTGTCATAGCTAAATCTCGGAAATAACTCAAACGTCCATGATCTGAGGAATGGATAAAAAAATGCAGTATTTTATACAATGGAATATTACTCAGCTATAAGGAAAGATAAATCCAAAACTTTTATAGGTAAGTGAATGCAACTAGTGACACTACTCATGAGTAAAATATATCAGACCTGTATGTGTGAACATCATGCTGTCACCCTAGTGTAAGACACTGAAAGAGTAAATAAAATCCAATGTGTACAATAGGGACTGGGGAGATAGCTTGGCAGGCTGAGTGTTTCCCTGGAAAGCACAAGGACTTGAGTTTGAGCCCTAGTACTATCTGCCAGACTGGATGGGAACCTCAGCTGCGTCATGTGAGCCACCAAAACCTGGCACGGTGGTGCACTCATGTAATCCTAGTGCTGCGGAGGATGAGACGGGAAGATCACTAAGAGTCTGACCTATACATCAAGATCCTGTATCTAAATAAATAATTTTAAAAGTATTTTAAATAATACAATAGATATTGTGAAAGGGGAAGAAACTGCTCAAAAATAAAGAACAACTGAATGAGAGAAAGGATGAGAGACAGAGGAAAAAGGAGGAGGAAGGAAAGAAGGAAGGAAGGAAAGAAGGAAGGGAGTGAGGGAGGGTAATAATTACACAGAACATAGCTAACTGTACTAATAACTTATTTTAGGGAAAGTGCAGTTATTATTTAATTTATTTCTATAAGTTATGTGTGCCTAAATCTAGTAATCACATCAGCTACTTTGAAGATAATAATATGCAATATAATATTGATGGTTTTCTATCATCTTGTTTAGTAATGCTGTAAGAGATTTTGTGTTTTTTAAATTTGTTTATTCTTTAAAATAAAAATGTAGAAACATATAATATACACACTTGATTTTTCATGTCTATGAAAATTTATCTTAGGTAGGTGGGTGCCCCTACATTAGGTGCATATATATTTTTTTAATTTTTTATTTATTTTTTCTCTTGTTTCAGAACCTTTGTTTCTCTATTCAGTCATTTTTATGGCCGGCTCAACCAGCCCCGAGGGCATGGCTGGCACAGCATGTGGTGCCGGGGATCGATCCGCGGTCCCTGAAGCCGCCCAAGCTTTCCCAAGCAGGTGCTTTAGACCACTGAGCCATCCCGCCATGCCCCCAGGTGCATATATATTTTTAATTGTGATCTCTTCCTCTTGCACTTTCCCTCTAACCAGTATGTAGTGATCTTCATTTTCTCTCTGAATCATTTTTGGCTTGAAGCTGATGTGTCAGAAACCAGAATAACTACACCAGCTTTCTTCTGGGTCCCTGTCAGTTGGAGTATTGCTTTCTATTCTTTGACTTCAGTCTGAATATCCTTTTAAGACAAATGTGCTTGTTGTATACAGCATGTGGTTGGATTTTGTTTCTTAATCCACTGTGCCAGTCTGTTTCTTTTGATTGGAAAATTGAGACAATTTACATTGATGGTCATAGCTGATATGTATTGGCTTTGTCAAATTATTGCCCTTTTTAATTACTTGCTCTGTTTGTTGGTTCCCTTACGTTTTTGTTATTGAAGTTGTGGCTGTTTCCGTCTCTTTCTAGAATATCTGTTATAAATTTTTGTAGGTTGGGTTTGGTGATCATCAGTTTATTCAGTTTTTTTTTTGTCATGCAATTATCTTGTTTGCGAGAGAGTTGAACATATAGTTTGGCAGGTTCCATCAGTCTGAGATGGAAGATGTTTTCTTTGAAGAACTGAAATACTTCACACCAAGCGTGATGGGTTGTGTTGTAAAATCTTCCATGATTCCGTTGAGTTTTCCATTATAGTTGATCTATTTCTTCTTTGTAACACCTTTTAATATTCTATTCTTTTGCTAAATTTCTGAGGTCTTTATTATGTGTCTAGGTGTATATTTATTTTGATTATGACTATAAACCTTTCTTCTCTGTATGTAAATTTTTCTCCTCATGTTTGGAAAAGTTTCTCCTAGCATTTCTGCAAATAGTCTTCTTATATCATTTGTGTTATTTCCTTTTGTCTTGTTTACACCTATTTTTCTTATAATATTTTTCTTTGCATCATCTTGTAGCACTGAATTTTTATTTTCTAGTTCCTTGTCCATTTTAGATCTTTGTTTTCACATTCATTATGCTGCACAGTTGTCTTCAAAGTCTAAAAGTTCATCTTCAGTTTCATTCAAGTGATTTTTGCCAGCTTTCAATGGAGTTCTTAATTTCCAGGATATTTGTTTTAATGTGTTTCATGCATTCTAATTCTTTCCTGTATTGCTCACTCAGTGTTTCCATCAATTTTGCATTCACCTCCACTTTTTTTAACCTATGTCTTTTTTAGTTGTCCTGATAATTTCTTTCACAATTATTGCCATTTCTTTTTTGATCTGGCAGATTATTTCTGACCTTATTTCTTCAATAGCCTCATGGATTTGCTTCTTATTCAGTTGCTATCATTTTAGAAATTTTATTTGTGTAACTTTCAAGGTTTTATATGTCTTTGTCTCCTGGACTTGTTCTAGATGGGCTAGCAGATTGAGATTGCCTTTTGCTCCCATGTTTTGGCATTTTTGAAGCTCCCAATAATCACCAAGACTTAGCAGTGGTGGGAGAATGGAGGGGTATTGGATAGTAATGTTCCCACTACAGTGGGAGCAGAGTATGATTCATCAAGACTCTCACTGCTAGTGGGGGTGACTGGCCAATAATCAACAAAGCTTCAGTGCAGGTTGAAGATGTGGATCAGAGTCACCAGGATCCCATGGGCTACCCAGTGTCCTCCTAAGTTATTAAAAGCTTGAGCCAGTGCCAGCACAGGCTCCATGCCCACATGCTAGGGGACAAGCAATGCAGCTCACCAGAGTCCTGGCCACTCAGAGTCCTCCTACATTCTCAGATTGTGACATCAGGCACTAGCACAAGCTCTGCACTTGTGTGCTGGGGCCCATGGGTCACAGCTCCCCAGAAACCCAGAGTCATTCTAGATTCTCAGGTTGTGCTTGTGTGACTCTTTTAATGGCAGCAAAATTGTATTTTTACCAAAGGTAGTATAACAAATAGTCTCTGCAGAGTGAGTTTGGGCCAAGTAAAAGTAATGAAAAATACACTCTCCTACGTAAGGGTGGAGCACAGTTGGAGAACAAAATCGCCTTGCGCGTGATTTGCCGGTCATTTATTTTTCCATTCACAAACTCAAGTCTGAATCTTATTCAAAAATTATTTTCCAGAATTGTTTTTGTTCTTATCTACTGTGGAAATGAAAACGAACAATTATTTAAATATAATTATTATTTTAATATAATTGTTTTTGTCTCAGCAATTATACCTGTGAAAAAAAGTTTAATAATCTGTGAAATTTGTTTTTTCCTTAATATGTTTACAAAATATTGTGTCTGTTGTGGGAACTTCTGAGCACCACGTCCTACGTGGAGAAGATATGCCATGGTGCAAACAAGGCGACCCTGCAGATGCTTCTGAGGCGGGTTTTAGTTAAGAAATAGAAATGTGTTACTTCAAATCATCTAATATTATCACAATCACATAGAAATAGACTTTATTAAAGTGATGTTTTGTGCAAAAATGTTTGTCTGGCTTTTCTACTTACATACACAGACTCTTTATTCCCATCAATAGTGTGTATAGGAAATATAAATATGTTGAAAATAATCCTTTGAGGATTTTTTATTAGTACATGTTTGTAATACATATTTATACTTCATTTTTTAACATTTTTAAAATTATTATTATTATTATTATTATTATTTTGGCACAGTCTCTCGCTACTGAGCTCGCACTTGGAGTGATCCTCCTGTCTCAGCTTCCGCAGTGGTGGGAGTTTAAGTACACCGCCACATGTGGTTTCTGTGGCCAGCACAGCACGCCTGGGGTTCTGGGGCTAGCAGGACATGCAGTCCTGAGGATCGAGCCAGGGTCCTTATGCTTTCCAGGCAGGCACTCAGACCCCCAAGCTAGCTCCCTAACTCACATATTTAACTGCACTTGTGTAAGGCTTATTCATATGCATAACATGTCTTAATTCCCTTTTTCATCCCTTTCCTCCCCCCATCTTATCTTGGCTCACTTTGAAAAAGATTTATCTCCTTACTTTCGTTATCTACTTATTTTTTGGCTTCTATGCTTTTAATTTCTTAAACGTCTATCTATTTATTTGGCACAGGGTCATGCCTAGCAGCCGGTACTCATGGTGATCCTCCCGTCTCAGCCTCCCCAGCAGAAGGATCACAGGGGTGTGCCACCATGCTTTGTTTTGATGGCCAGCATGGCATGCTTGCGGATCAGGGACTGGCAGAGCATGTGCTCCTGGGTGTCAAATCTGTGTCCTTGTGTCGTGCAGGCAGGTGCTTAGACCACTGAGCTATCTTCCTAGCACTTGGTTTCTCATAAAATAAACAATATGCTCTTTAAATTTATGTGGCTTATTTATTTTACTTAACTTTTGATCCCAAAGGGGTCCATTTTGCTGCAAATGGCTTAATCTTATCTATCTTCAATCTGAATGAATATCAAATAGCACATTTTGTTTTATTCATTCATCTTTTGATGAACATATCAGCTACTTCCAAGGTTTAGCTATCATGAAATGCATTTCTGGAAATAGAATAAGCATGAAGTACTGAATATCTCTTTCAGGAAGACACCTAACCTAGAAGAAGAACTGCTGGTTCAAACGCAATTTCTAGTTTCCAATTCTGGATGAATTTCCATACTCATTTGCATATAGGTTGTAAGGATTTCCATTCCCCGATTGATGTTAAAGGTTTCCTTGTTCCTCAGGAGTCTCATCAGCATTTGTGATTATTTGATTTCTTGGTGATGAAAATATTTCTGGAGATATGCAGAATCTCAGTGTTAACTTAATTTGCATTCCTTTAGTAGACAACAATGTTGAACCTTTCTTCATGTATTTATGGATCATTTGTACTTGTTCTGAAAAGTGTCTGTTCATCCTAGCTTCCTGTCTTTGGGAGGTCTTGTATTTGGTGAATCTATTTGTTTCCACTCTGTAACCTAGATATTGGTTCTATTTCAAAATTTTTTTTGTCATTTGGTAGGTTTTCTCCTCATTTTGTTAGCTGTTTCTTCAGTTGTACAGCAGTTTCTCTAATTAGCTGACTCTATTTGTTGATTATTAGATCTACTTCCCATTCAGCTGGGGCTCTGTTCAGCAAGTTCTTTCCTGTGTCTATGATTTTAATAGCTTTAACCGTCGCACTGTCCGGAAAACACAAATACTATTCTAAAAACATCAAGTTTGATATGCTGTGTTTCCAGCATAGAGGGGAACTAAATCAAGAGAATCAACAATTGAATCCTATGTAGTAAAAATAGCATGGTAATGAGACTCTGCTTCAAGCAAAAAAATTAGAAGTGTTAGAGACACACCACTATGTTACAGTGGCCCTGGATTTTATTCTTAGCACTGAAAAGCAAAAGAAAGAAAAGACAAACCCAAGAAGACATAGCAAAGATTCATGATGAAATGTAACACGTGTTCAGTGTAATCCATTGGTACATCAGCATAAATGTGAATGTGCGGCAGTGGCTTCCTTAGGATGGGAAACTGAACCACACTGGGCACATAAGAATCCTTCCCTGGGATTTTTAAAACTAAAATTGAAAGTTTTACTATGATTAAATAAGATATACCTTATTATGATTAAATAAGATATACTCCATGCATCATGATTAGATAAAATATACCTTAAAGATACATATCCATTTATTCTTCTTTAATCTACTATTAAGAAACTACAGTTACTGAAACTAGAGATTTCCAATCTGTGAATCAGGGAACCAGAGACATCATTCAGAAGAGGTTAGTTGGTGAAGCAAAAGAGAGAAGCAACTTGATAACTCTAGTGGTTAAAAAAATAATAAAATTGTGCACCTCCTATGAAATACAAGTTGCAACAGAGCATCAGGATGGCTGTATTCATCGCAACATATCCACAACTCACCAAATTTCCAAAGTGTTGGCTTCTAGTCTTTCTATTTAGAAGGTACACATGACATTGTGCGTCATATATCATTAACAAAAGCAAGACACCTTAACCATATCTAATTTTACTTTCGCTGGGTTAATGCAACCTATGTCAGTGCCCAGAAGAAATAGAGTAATTTCTGAAGAACCAAACTGATTGCTGCATTTCAAATGCCTTACTGGAACATGGTCACACTCATTTGAGCTTATACTCTCTATGCTTGCTTTCAATGTGCTGTGGCAGAGTACTTGCAATAGAGACCCTACGATCTCCAACCCGATACTATTTCAGCGCTATTCTCATTGCTGAGGAAAAAATACCTGACACTCAAAGTTAAAGGAGGAAAGGTTTATTTAGCTCACAGTTTTGTCGATGTTTCAGTCCATCATTGGCTGGCTGCTGGGCAGGGTGGGATAGCAGGGAGGCATCGCAGTGGACGGATAGTCAGGTGACAGCAAAGTAGGGCGGGCAGAAGACAGCAGGCAGCAAGTAGGTGACAAGCAGAGACTCTGTTTCCATTTTTGTCTCATACCTTTTCTGAACTCCTAGCCCTTAGGTGAGGCAACACTCATACCCAGGGTAGGCAATCTTACTCCTGTCCATAAGCAAGTCCAACAGTCAGTGAATTAATTTAGTAAGCATACACTCTGGGTCCCAACATCCCTCGGTCAATGTGAAAAGCCTCCCTTATGGCCGTATGAGGCTGTGAAGGACATCTAGACGCAGTCATAGCAAACACTCTAAGTAAATTAAGTCTACCACACATTACATATTTTCTAGTAATTTGGAAAATTATATTTTAATTTCTAAATTTTGAAGCTAAACATTAACTTCATATTAATTTTTTTACTTAATATATTTCTAGGAAATGGCATAAAACTTCTAAAAAGAGGTAGTAAAATGTACCCACCAGATATTCTAAAATAATTTTCTCATCCTGTTCTATGTGAATTCCTCTTCTTCTACAGTCCTAATTATCTCTAAGTGACCCAGAGGGTCTCATCCAAAATAAAACTCTTAGCACTGATAGTTATAATTTCTTTAACACAACGCATCACATGTGAGACAATGTTTAGGGTATGTTACTCTTAACTTTTAATCCTCTTTGAGAGGGTTTGCCCTTTCTATAGCAGATTAAGGGGCAGAGAAATGTGTGAAAAGGATCTCACACTTGAATAGGGAAATAGTAAGATAGGTAAAACCGTATCTGGAGTGAGAAATATTTCCCCATGAATCCCTAAAAGAAAGAACACAAGACAGAAAATAATAACAGGTTTGGAATGCGAAGAGACAGAAATTGTTTACACTACCTTGTTTCCAGAATTGATTTGACACCTCTGAACAAGGATAACTTTTATGGCACAAAAAAGAGCTGATGCCTTTTTATTTCAAACTCATTGAAGTTTGGACATGTAAAAGAAAAAGTTTGCTGCAAGGTGCCAGGCAAGAAACCTCTACTGGCTTGGAGCTGCCTGCCTGGCATCTAGATCCAGCAGCGTGGCGGCCAACTATACCTCGCCCTTCATCCCGACCAGACCACGCAGAAGCTTCAGCCTGCATCCATCCCCTGACTCACCAACAGCCAAGCTCCAATTCCACCCACCTGCCTGACTGGATCTCACGGTAGCCAGGTAAGAACACTCTCAGCCCAAGTTCATTCCCAACATGCCAATTGCCAGAACCCTGACTCCACCTACTGGCCCCACACTACCACCAACCGTCCCCACACTGCCAACCAATGTCTAGACTCACACGGCCTCATGGTGGCCAGTGGCCTGAGATCCGATTCGCAACCAGGCATGTCTGGAGGGGAAGAAGCTTGGTGGATCCAGATCCACAATTCCATAGGTGGTGACTGCATAAGTCTGTCAAAGTGCAGAGATCACTGCTATAAGAAATGACACAGACAAGGAGCAAGATCCAATCTCAGGTCCTGAGTCCACCCAAAACAAATACAGGAGACACTAACATGGAAGAAAACGGAAATCATGCAGAAGAAATCTATGAGTCAGTAGCACCTGAGGTAGACAGACAAGTGCAAAAACGTATAGAGCAACTCAGGTCAGAGATAACATCTGAATTTAAAAAAGAAACGCATGAATTAATAGACTCTGAAGTGGAAAAACAGCTGCAGAAACATATAGAGGAAACCAGACCAGATACAACCTCTGAAGTTAAAAAAAGATCTTTCTAAATTAATAGCATCTAAAGTAGGGGAACAACCACAGAAAGGTATGGGGAACAGAGCAGAAATAATCTCTGAACTAGAGAGAGAAAAGATAACTGTAATGAGAGACTTCAATACTACTAAAGAAGACATTGATAAAAAATTACAGGAGAATAGGAACATGATGGATTCCCTAGTTGAGCAATCTAAGAAAGAAATACATTGCATGGAACAGCTTCAAAGAGATATACAAGAAAATAAAATCTCAATCACAAGTTGAAAACACTGTATCAATAAAAAAAAGATAGAGTCTCAGATTTTGAAGACACACTTGCAGCTAGTGAAAAGGAAAGAAAGGATCTCATAAAAACAACCAGAATGCAGGAAAAAATAATTAAACATGTACAAGATAATCCAAAAAATGAATAATGTGAGATTAATAGGAATTAATAAGAAGGAAGGAGACGACACAAATGACATAAAAAGAATATGGGCAGAGGTAATAGCAGAAAACTTCTCAAATATGAGAAAACAATCAGACATTAAGGTAACTGAAGCATACAGAATCCCAAATAACATTAACCCGAATAAAAACACATCCAGACATATAATAGTCAAGATCCCAGAAATTCAGCAGAAGAATGACATACTAAAAGCTGCCAGAGAAAAGAAACAGATCACATTTAAAACAAAACCCATCAGAATAATGGTAGATTTCTCTTCACAAACCATAAAGTAAAGAGCATGGAGCAGAGTGCTTCAAGTCCTCCATGAAAACAGACTTCAGACTGCTATACACAGCAAAACTCTCTTTCAAGTATGAGGGAGAAGTGAAATACTTCCATGACAAAGAACGACTAAAGAATTTCATGACATCAAAGCCAACCCCAAACAGTACACCAAAAAATATTTTAGAAAGGGACCAAAACGACTCAAACTCAAGAAATGAGAACAGAAAGATCCCACCAAGTAGGGTACTCAGTTAAACACAGTAAGTAAAAGTCATGTCAATCATAAGTCCATACATTTCAATTATAAACGTCAATGTAAATGGATACAATTTTCCAACTAGAAGAAATAGACTGGCAGAGTAGACAAGGAAGCAAAATCCAACAATATGCTGTATACAAGAAACACACTCAACTCATAAAGAAACTCATAAGCTAAAAGTGAAAGGATAGAAAACAATACTACACGCTCTAGCACCTCAGAAAAAAGCAGGGGTAGCAATCCTGTTTGCAGACAGTCTAAACTTCAAACCAAGATTGATCAAATGAAATCAAGAAAGCCACTGCATACAGGTTAGGGGAAAAATTCATGATGAAGAGGTAACACTCATAAATATGAATGCACCCAACACAAGAGCAGCAAGTTATATAAGGCAAACCTTAATGGACATGAAAAATCTAATGTCCAATAACACAATCTTAACAGGAGAACTTAACACCCCCTTATCCGAAAAAGATAGATCAAGCAGACAAAAAGTTAGCAAAGAAGTAGTAGATAGAACTGAAACAGAACCTTGAAAAGCTGGATTTAGTGGACATACACAGAGTGTTCCACCCAACCACTTCAGAATACACATGGGACTGTACATGGGACATTTTCTAAAATAGACCACATATTA